>SSNS01000173.1:70598-176872 GCA_006937985.1 Aphyosemion australe | reverse complement strand
AGACAGAAGTTGGTGTATTGCTGTTGGAAGTTAGTCTACACGGGGCCACCCTTGTTGAGAACATGTGCCGGCTCAGACCTTATTGTAGGAGAACATATCCATCACCCGTGGTGGAGCTGGTGGGGTGTGGGAGTGGGGGGGAGGACAGCAACCACAAAGACATTCACCACTCTGTGGAAAAATACTGTAACAGCCAGCCACAACCTGAACACACAGCCATCCATCAGCTCCCCGTTCAGCTGAAATTTCAATGAAAGGCTCGGGTGATGTAACATTTGTGAAACTGAAGGATCATCAAAAGAGGGAGTGTTGCTCTCTAAACGAGGGGTGACAGCAGCTGGTTTACATGCAAGCAAGGTTGGTCCTCTTTTGGCAACGTCCCCCATATCACAACCTTCTGAAGTAAATTTAAGAGCTGCGATCTATCAAGAGGAGCTGATGGCGCTTTGGAGAACTCTGCACTTGAGCTGTTTCTAAAGTTTTATGACTATGGCCTTGTTCTCGTCCCAGAAGTGAGGGCTTCAAGCACTTGTCAGCAAAAACAGACAAATATGACATCACTTCCTCACAGAAGAAACCCGAGTAGAAAGGCTTGTCATCACTTTTCAACGACATGTTTTGTTTTAGATATTAATTTATGTTACATCATTTTAGTGCTGATGTCACAGCTTATGTGTGTTTGCTTCAGTCTCGTTTCATTTTACAGCATTAATGAAAGAGGTCTGCAACCTGCAGCTCTTTGGTTCTTTGTACCAATAATCCAATAGTCCAGTTTGATGCAAACATCTGATACTAATAATATAACCAGATGCATTTGCTCTAATAGTTTGGTTTTTGCTTTGTTAATCTGATTCATCCTCTAAAATCCACTAGAAAATAAACAATCTTTAAACATGTTTAATAAAGCAAATAAAGATACTAATTTAAATCAGATGTTAAAATAAGGCATTCTGCAAATATATGGCAAGTTATTCTAATAACTACAGTAAACAATAAATATTAGAACTATAAATAAAGCAAGTTTGATTTAAAAAAACAATGAAGCTTAGAAAGGACTCACATATAGACCTAGAGAACAAGAAAATGTTTGTTTTAGAAGCTTTAGACCTTTTTGTTCCAACATAAAAAAAACACACAAAATCATTTAAGAATGTAAAAAAACCTATAGTTTTTATCTTTATTTCAAGCTTGTTAATTGGTGCAGTACAACGAAGCAGAATTATATTATTATAATTGTAAAGGTTGCAGACCTCTGGCATAAACACAACGTAAACAGTTTGTAGGCTGATTTCTTTTTTAGATGTTTATGTGTGTTTTTAATTAAAAATAAATATTGTTGATATCTTCTGAATTGTTTTTCACACACATGGTTCACAGCCTACCAGTGAATCCCAAAAGGCTGGAAAAGCTGATCTGTAATTCCAGATTTAAGTTTTATTGATCAACATTCATCCATGTGCTTTGGCTGTGCATAACTATAACAACCGTATCAAAGCCATATTGTTGGAGGTGCAAACACACTGGTCGCTGTCCACACATGCTGGAAAGGTAAATAGCACTTTGTGGCCTGAAAAGTACCTTTTTCCTTATAGGAAATGTTTTTATAACAATGTTTGGGAATTTTATCAAGAAAGTCTGTGTTGAATGGTCAGAGTTATAAACTAGACAGATTTAAATGTATTTATTGTCATTCAGCAGAATGTTTGACAAATAGAACAAAATCTGCCAGCCTAGATAATCAAATAAAAAATGATGTCCATAATAAACAAACACTGTTTAGATTTACCAGCCATACAATTTATAACCTATACAATTAGATTGTGTTTGAAACAGAAGAACATTTAATATTTTTATTTATGTTTCATATTTATGCTGTTGTGTTGCAGTTTTATTTTGTTGTGGTGCAGCCTTTTGCTGTGTTGCAAATTTATGCGGTTGTGTTGCAGTTTTATGTTGTGTTGCAGTTTTATGTTGTTGTGTTGCAGCCTTTTGCTGTGTTGCAGTTTTATGCTGTTGTGTTGCAGTTTTATGTTGTAGTTTTATGTTGTTGTGTTGCAGTTTTATGTTGTGTTGCAGTTTTATGTTGTTGTGTTTTAGTTTTATGTTGTTGTGTTGCAGCCTTTTGCTGTGTTGCAGCTTTATGCTGTTGTGTTGCAGTTTTATGTTGTTGTGTTGCAGTTTTATGTTGTGTTGTAGTTTTATGTTGTGTTGCAGCCTTTGCTGTGTTGCAGTTTTATGCTGTTGTGTTGCAGTTTTATGTTGTAGTTTTATGTTGTTGTGTTGCAGTTTTATGTTATTGTGTTTTAGTTTTATGTTGTTGTGTTGCAGCCTTTTGCTGTTTTGCAGTTTTATGCTGTTGTGTTGCAGTTTTATGTTATAGTTTTATGTTGTTGTGTTGCAGTTTTATGTTGTGTTACAGCTTTATGCTGTTGTGTTGTAGTTTTATGTTGTTGTGTTGCAGTTTTATGTTGTGTTGCAGCTTTTTGCTGTGTTGCAGTTGTGTGCTGTTGTGTTGCAGTTTTATGTTGTAGTTTTATACTGTTATGTTGCAGCTTTATGTTGTAGGTTTATACTGTTATGTTGCAGCTTTATACTGTTGTGCTGCAGTTTTTGTTGTAGTTTTATGTTGTGTTGCAGCCTTATGCTGTTGTGTTGAAGAATTTTACTCTGCAGTTTATATTGCAGCTTTATTGTGTAGCTTTATGCTGTTTCGACATTTTCATGTGCATGTGCCATCTTAGTTTGTGTGCATTAGCATGATCAGAAAATAAATATGCTCTATTTAAGTTTTAAGTTTTTTTAAGTTATTTATGCCTCAGTAACAGTTTGATAGTATGCCATCAGTGTTTTTCCTATATCTCAGTTATTGTCTCCATTTTTTTAATGTTGTTTTAGGCTCACAGAAACAAAACAATGCGTTCTGCTGATGGGAGTTGGCGCTTCCACTTTGTACGTCGTTAAAACTCCGACAAGTCTGCACATTGAGGTGTAATATGAGATTTAGAGAAGACGGGGGGGTTAAGGGCCGGACAGGCATCCGTGATTGGTGGAGTGTGTCCGGCCGCACCTCCTCCACACTCCCCGGGAGGAACACAGATCTGCTGCCCGCGGAGAAGCTGCGAGTCGCCTGAGTTTCTCTGAGCACCGAGGAGGGGAACAAAGCTGCAACCCAGGCAGCGATGAGAGGCTCACGGACTGGTTTCTGCTGTTCTCTCCACGGCTCTGGATAACTTTTCTCCCTTGTTTTTGCTGAATGTGACCAGGGAGAGGAGCGAAGTGCGACCCCGAGCTGGATGGATGGTTATGGGGAAAAGAGGGATACCCTGGGCGCTTGAAGTGTGCAGAGTCCTGGCTGTGTTTTTCTCACTTTTACCCTCCGGTAAGAAACACACTTCTGTCTTTGTTGAGCCAGGCACGGATACAATCACCTGTGTAGATTATAGAAGCAAAAGTTCAGTTTTATTGTGTTTTTATTGAGCTGCACAGAAATGATCTATTATCCAAAAGTCTCAAACTAGTTTTCTTTTAATGACAACAATAAAAATGTTGGATAAAAATGGGCAGTTTTGGTTTTAGTCAGATTTTAACTTGTCTGATGAGTTTTAAAACTATTTTTCAACATTTTGTGGGTTTTATAAGAGAAATGGACCACTGCAGAAATTAAATCCAAATTCTTCATATTATTGTAAATATTATTCCACTAAATAACCTGAAGATCTTCATTAGGTCAGTTTGAAATCTGACTAAATCTAAAACATTTGACACCCTTATCCTTAAATATGTTAGTAATTTGAATATTTTGAAGTTGTGTTTGGATTATTTGTGCATGAAACCCTAACAGCTCCATTAATTTTTCTGTGCAAAAAAACACGTTTCTTTTCTGAAAACAGCTTCCTGTTCTTTTTTTGTGTGAAACTCTTCTGTATCCTTCATAAAACCAAAAACCCAAACTAATGAATCATTTAAAGCAAGTAAAACTTTATTTGTTTACACAACAATGTGAGCTTTCAGATTTGTTTCCTTTAAATCACTTCACAAATGTCGTTTTTGTGTCTATAATTTATCTGTGTAACCAAACTTTCTTCAGGGAACTCATGAGCGTGTAAATAAACTTGATCCATCTGGGCTGATTGTAGTTACTTATTGAGTAATCTGATTACATCTTATTTTGAACACCTTATAGCTCCCCTCCTTGTGTAAAGAGTGAGTCGAATGTAGCGTATATGCTTGGGAAAGCTTTCTCCACACCAGCGGTGTAGCTTATCAGTGGAGATTAGAATCAGAAATGATCATTTAATCTAAATAAGATCATCTAGGTGTGAAAGGGAACTCCTGGCCTGGATGTTTACTTCTACTTTGTTTTATGATAGTTTTATTTCAGCTTTAAATCTTTCTTTGTTCTTTTTTATTATTTTTTTAGTTAAGACCAACCAGTTACTAACAAAATGTGGAAATGAATGCTTCTTTTTGTTATTCTCTAGTAAATGAGTGGTTACGTTTACCATCCCAGCCTTTATGTGGAACAAGAATGTGTGCTGTGTGGTAGATTAGTCTGGGAAAGGTTCTTATTCTTTGGCTTTGTGTATCATGTTTCTGGATGACACAGTTACCCTTTATTGACTCTAATTTATCCCTGACAGTGAGTCTGCAGTGCAAGATCAACAAGTGTAGCTCTGAATATTTGGCCTCCCCCCTCCACGCTGGACCCAAGAAGGACACCTGCACGGCGCTGCGGGTGTACTACAGCTGTGTGGTCCGGACAGCGCGTTCCTGCAGGGGTGACCTGTCCTATCACGCCACCCAGCATGGCATAGAGGACCTTATGAATCAACACAACTGCTCCAAGGACGGACCGACATCTCAGCCACGAGCCCGGACCCCGCTTCCTCCTCCTCCACCCCCTCCGGTCCTGACAGACAGCCAAGAACGCTCTGACGGACCTGAGGTGTGCCACTATGAGCGCAGCCTCCCGCGCAACACGGCGCCGCCCAACTACACCCACTGCGGCTTCTTCGGGGACCCTCACCTGCGGACTTTTGGAGATGAATTTCAGACGTGTAAAGTAGAAGGGGCCTGGCCGCTCATCCACAACAAGTTCCTGTCTGTGCAGGTGACCAACTCTCCGGTACTGCCAGGATCTTTAGCCACCGCCACCAGCAAGGTGAGAATCTGTTCATCCTGGGCACCTGTTGGTGTGATGTAAGCAGGCGGAGCTTCAGTTAGAGCTGTCCCAACACTTTCAAATACATCCGTGGACCAAATTCTGCATTAATCACTATTGTTTAAGCTAAAAGGGAAAAATACAAATAGAGATGCACCGATTCTGGATTTGAGGGCCAATATCAATTTCTAATTGTTGTTCTGCTCTGACCTGCCGATACCAATTTAGTCAGATTTTGATTTATCTCAAATCAATGTAATTGACAGGCTACATTTTAAAAATGCTTCTATAGAAGGCTGTGTCTGTTCTGGGGACTAGTCTGGATCCTCTAGAGCTGACAGCCCTGAACATTCTCTTCATTATATAATAAAGTGTCTTCAGATCTGCTGCAACATAGATGACTACAGAAGATCCGTACAGCTATAAACTGCAACAATGACCCATTGGTGAAATAACGAGATACGACATCTAATTTCCCTCTGAAATTGAAATTTTATCAGTTTTCAGGTGTGAAATAGCAGTTGATGAATTCTCAGACTGAAAAAATCTCAAATTTTATGTTGCAGCTTGGCAATGGTGCATTCAGGAACTTAAAAAAAATCAGAATTTTGATTTTCAGATTGTCCGCTCGCACATTAAACCAATCATGCTGAACACTGGTGCATTCTGATCACCGGCTGATTTTTTTGCATGCATCTCCAAAATGCAGCTAAATAAAATCTCTGCAGTTAGGCTAATTACAGTTAACAGTTAATTGTATAATCGCATGATTTGCATGATTTTCTCTAGGGGTGCACCAATAGATCGGCCGACCGATCTCAGGGTTTTCTTAAGGTCGGTGATTGGCCAAAAACTGGTGCACCCCTAGTTAATATTAAAGCAAATCATTGCTATAGAATAATTTTTTGGGACAAGTGTGTCAAAATAGGTACAAAAGTTTTGTTTTCAAAATTGGAAAAATGAAATTCTAAAGGAACAAATATGATTTTTGTAGTTCAAACAGCAATGCTAAATATGTTCATTTCTATTTGAGAACACTACCTCATGTCCAGTTGAAACATATTGGTTTTCTCAATAATAGGAAATTGAAACATTGACGTAATCTGCTTTTAGTTAAGATAAAATCGGTATCGGCAAGTCAGGTTTTTCTCAAGATCGGTGATCGGCCGAAAACTGCAATCGGTCCTAAATTTCTCCATTTCCATTTTCTGAAAACAACAATTGTTTGTCCCGTTTCATCATATTTTCAACTATCAATCAAATGATGGATTCAGGATTTTTTGTGAAACTTTTTCAAACAATCGTCAGAAAACGTAGCTGTCCGTGTTTTGGTTTGCGTGCGAGCCTCTTTGGTGTGGTCAGACTGTAAATGCTGCAGCGGGACTGCGTTTCTGTCAAACTGTGGGTTCTGGTTAGTGTTTGGATCGGTTCCATAATAACAGATCGAGACGTCCGACCCCGAAAAATCACAAAGATCCTCGATAAGCTTTACGAACGACACCGGAGGAGCATCGAATGTTAACAAAGAGGCTCCGTTTTCACTTTAGTTCTGCCTGATGTTTGTGCTGCTCGGTCCATTACTGTCTACGGGAAACTTTCACATCTTTATCAGCAGAACAGTTTAGATGTTCTTTAGTAGAAATTGGCCTGGATTTGCTCCAGCAGTGAATGTGAAGTACTTAGGAGGTATAAAAGAACTTAATCACATTTGTAGAAACTGTAATTTTCTATAATCAGGGTTTCTTAATGACTCTTATTAAACATTTGTGTGTTATTTAGCCTTTAAAGTAATTACATTCTTTTAAAATGCTATTCTTGGAAGCACATGAGAGGTTTTTTTTAGAGCACGCGATTTGTGGACAAAAGGGGAAACAAAGCAGCAGCAAGTGGCACCTGTGCAAACACGGCTGTTGTGGTAAAAGATGTGCTGGTGGGTAGATTCCTCTCTCTGCGGCAGATTAATTCAGATGGAGCCGTCGCAGGAGCTTTTGTCCTTTTTTATTTGTTGCATCCAGCCATTTTTTAAAGAAATGAGGCAGGAAACAGAAGCTGAGGGAGGTGGAAGGGACAGGGCTGGGTTGACACAGACATCAGAGTACGTGGCTCGGTCCTCTGACAATGGCTCCTTGGTGTCCCGTGTAACCCAGCTCGGAGAGTCCTGACCAGTCCCACTTAATTAGCTGCAGAGTATCTCGCTGTGTCCTGGCCCCACGCCACTCCCCGGAGCATAGTTCTGGGGGTTCACAGGCAGGTTTTCCAGAGCTATGAATAGATCGTCTTTGTGTCTGCAAACTGAGGCCTGATTTTACATGGCCTGGACTCGTGTTTTTGGAGGGCGTTTACCTTGGCCTCCCCCCGCGTAGAGCCAGCCCTGTAATGTGACACTGGAGTGGGGTAGAAGGGGGGCTGAGGCGGCACGTATAGCACAAACTTGTTCTCAGTGGCAAGATGAACAAAAACGTCTCTTTTATTCTGTATTATTAGGTGCTTTAGTCGTGAGTTCATGAATGCTCTGAAATCGAACACGTTTGATGTTTGGTGCTTCTTTCTCCTCCTGCAGCTGACAATCATCTTTAAGAACTTCCAGGAATGCGTGGAGCAGAAGACGTACCACGCCGAGACGGACGAGCTGCCTGCCGCGTTCGCCGACGGCTCCAGAAATGGCGGCGATCCAAACGGAGCCAGCACCCTGCGAGTGGTGGAGAAGGTTCCCGGGCAGCACGTGGAGATCCTGGCCAGGTATATCGGGACGACCATCGTGGTCCGGCAGGTGGGCCGCTACCTGACCTTCGCCATTCGGATGCCGGAGGAGGTTGTGAATTCGGTGGAGGAGGGTGATAACCAGGACTTGTACTTGTGTCTTCATGGCTGCCCCGCCAACCAGCGCATCGACTTCAGGAGCGTTAGATCCCGAGTGGGGGAGGCTCACAGCGCGGGCAGGCCAAGGAGCGGCGCCGGGACGCACGGCTTCACCTACAAGTCCGCCAAGGCCAAGTGCAAAGAGCGGCTCCCGGTGGAGGATCTGTACTTCCAGTCCTGTGTGTTTGACCTGCTGTCCTCTGGAGACATTAACTTCACCATGGCGGCCTACTACGCCTTTGAGGATGTAAAAATGCTCCACTCAAACAGCAAGAGATACCACATCTTTGAAAAAGATGCTTTGAGCGGCGCGGCACGAGAGGGCAAAGATGTACTGCTGGTCTTCCTCCTGAATGTCTTGGCCGTCCTATTGTGGACGGAGTGCTGCACGGTCCACCTATAGTCGGTCTACAGCAGCGTCCTCATGTCTTTAATGTCAGTCTGTGTCGTTTCCCAGCCTCTCGCATCTGTCCTGCCTCCCCGTGATGACTGGTGGTTTCACCCGCAGGTCAGCGCAGCCCCAAGTCTCATTTTAGTCGTCTCGTCTCGTCCTGACGTCAACACAAAGACGGGCTCACCACCTATCATCACATGCATTTAACTGGTTTTAATCTTCGAAGAGAGCAGCAGTGGGAGAGCTCTGGATATCCACCTGGGATTAAATCCCACACTCTCATCAGGGCTGCGTGCCTATGGGAAAGCCGGACAAGATGATCTTTTGCAGAAAGAGGGGTTTGCTGATCCTCCCTTCTCCTGATCCGCACATTGGTGCCGAGCCAGGGAAGCTCTCTGTGGCTCATGTGGCCAAGCAGGAGGACCTGACAGAGGCTTTTGTTAACCTTTTAGGCCAGAAGCAGCTCCATGTTTGATTAGCTTCCAGCTTTGGAAAAGCCTGAGCCTTTCTGGAGGAAGCATCCAGCCAAAAGGATGTCAGAGCAGCGTCTCCAGTTGTCTGCTGTGGAGATTAATGGGTCATATTGTTAGGTTTGTGTGTGCGCGCGTGTGTGTGTTAGTAGAATATGTGTGCAGAATTCAGCATCTGTGGTTGATTTTGTGTGTTTGTGAGTGCAGGAGCTTCCACATATATATGTGGAAAAAATGGGGGGGAAAGAAAGAAACTCCAGTGGGAGAAATTTTTCTCGTCTTTGTGCTGCACCCAAAATTTAGCCGAAGCTCGGATCGGGCCAAGCGTGAACTAATAAAAACGTTAAAGATACGTTTTTTTCCCATCTGTTGTTCTGAGCTGACATGTTGATCAGTATTTCAACTCTGTTATGTGAATGTAGCAAACACGAGAGCAGAACAACGAACCTTACCGCCACTCGAGTGTTTAGAGAACCCAGATCGGCCAATCAGACTCTTGATAATGAACCCAAGCTGTACAGCGATGCAGATTCTGGTGTTCCTGCCGTCAAAGACGTCACCTCTGTCCGGTTAAGCATTCACAGACTTCCATTGTAGCGGGCTGACCCGAGTCTCGGTGACTAAACAATATGTCTGGAAACATGCTTTCATGGCTTCAGTCGTTGCCAAAGAACGCGCTCTTGTGCCAACATTTGCCTGACGAGTACATTTCCATCTCCTAGCCTCAAACATTAGCAGGACTTAGTTGTATATAACTCGTGTTCGTGGGTGATTTCTCGCCGCGTGATGATGAAATCCCTTCAGCTTTTCTTGTGTTTGGTGTTCTCTCTCTCCCCCCCGCTGAGAGATGTTTGGTCTTCCCCCCGTAGACGCAGTTTTAGGATCACTTATCGATTACACTGAAGTGCACGGCAGAGTTATGCATCGTCAGTCCTACAAACAGCTGATTGTGACTTGTGTTCATAGATATACCGTGTGTTTTAACAGTAAATGGTTGTGTTATGTGAGATTGTACATACGTTTTGTGGAGTTGTGTTGAAATTTTGTATCTCACCTGTTGTGTTTTGAATTCATCACTCCAGTTTTTGTACAAAAAAAGAAAAATCTTCAGTGAATGTGAGCCTTTTATGTTTTCTTTCGAAAAAAGGGACTTTTTGTTTTTATTTTTTTTATTATTTTCAACAACATGAACGCCACAGAACAGGTCAATCTCCACGTACGGTTATTGCTGAATCGACACACTTTAAAAAAAACAACCCACCTTAACTCGAAAAAGAGAATGTAGGGAAATGTTTTAGTGGCGCTCATGTTTTTGAGTTTAAAGCACTTTATGTTTTTTATTTAGCTGTTGTTTTTGAACATGTGTTGGGTTAAAAAGAGTAAAATAAACGGCTGAATGGGAAAAGCCAGAAAGATCAAACAGTTTAATGTAAATCTCATGTGGTCCCTCATGCCAGCTGTTGGTACTGTAAGTTATTTATTGAATAAAAGAAACATCTTGTGAATGAGCTGCTGTCTTTGTCTCCTGCATTTTTAGAACAAATCAGTTTTATTTTATAACTTGCAGTGTTTTGCTGACCCCTGGTGGACATCTGTGTTAAAACAAATGTTAAGAATCTTTAAGAGTTGAAAATTTATACAATTTTTTAATCCAATGATTTCACTTACTTGTAGAACTTTTGCAGTTAATATATTAAACAAGCTCAGAAAAGCGTGAGATTATATAAACATTGTTTCTGCAATAGTGGGTCTGTTATTTTAAAGTGATGGTTTGGAATGATTTACATTCCTTCTGTAAAAATCTCAAAATATTGCATGTCAAAAATAACACATAACAAGAAACAATGTGATTTCATATCTATGAG
Organism: Aphyosemion australe; assembly: GCA_006937985.1. Lineage (NCBI taxonomy): Eukaryota > Metazoa > Chordata > Actinopteri > Cyprinodontiformes > Nothobranchiidae > Aphyosemion > Aphyosemion australe. Next base: position 166,123 of record SSNS01000173.1, on the reverse strand, counting down.
CTCATTCTAAGTTTACCCATTATTTTTGGTGTTTTTTCTTTTCAGAAAGTTGGTGTCAAAATGTCAATCTCCTAATAGTGTTTACCAGATTTGATCTCACTAAATGAATGTTTAGCAACAAGCTTTTGTTGCCAGTAAGCAAACACTGACCTGTAAAAAGTAGGGAAGGGCTGCATGCATTCTATTCTGTATAGTTCTGCTTTTCAGCATTTGTAGAGGGTATAGTGGCAGGAATGGAATGCAGCCTGCATTAAAGTAACAGAGCAGTTTCCTGCTCCTCCGACCTACTGGTTGAAAGTGGAATTACAATTGTTGTAAACCCTGCTGTAGCTAAGTAAAAAGATCCACACTGTTGGACAAAAAATATTACTTACAAGTTCAGTAGCAACAAAGCCAGGTCACCATCAGTCCGTGATTCTATAGCCTCCTTTAGCTCCCTCAGACTAGTGTAGACCACGCTGATGTTCACTTAGCTCTTTGCTTTGCCTCCAAAGACATTACGCTCTTACTTTTACTTCTAGGCTTAGCCATGATGCCAACAGAAAAGGCAAATTTCTTCTTCTTATACCTTTTATTGACAATCTGCAAATTGAACATGCTAACCGCTAGCATTACAGCTAACAGCTGTAAAACAGGTAAAGAGCTCCCCCTATAGGACAACAGAATAGAAACGGAATAGGCCTGTTATCATACAATACACTAATAAAAACTTAAATAGCAGAAAAATTTAATGATGCAGTTTTTCTGAGGAATCTAATAATCATGTTAAAGATGTGGAGCTCTTGGAATTAGTCATGATTAGGTTGAAATAAACTAATGCCATTTAGCTTTTTAAAAACAACATATTTGTGATTTGTAAAATTATGGAAATCTGTTTTAATTACTTCCTGTCATTTTTAAAGAAAATCTAAGCCAAAATCCAGACAGAATAGAGGAAAAAACAAGTATTTTGTTTTCATATTAAAAAGTAGCCAAGCAGCAAATAGATGCTGTTTATTAAATACATTTATCAGAAAGTGAACTTAAACTTTCATGGGTTTTTAGGATAAATGTGCATCTTTTGGACATTAATGCTGCATGAAACTTTAAATAGGGTTATATGAAAAAAGATAACCACTTTAAAGTAACAGGAAAACATTAGAATTATGAAAATATCATTTTTCTGTAAAAATCAATCTGATTTTTGGAGACGGACAAAATAAAACACATTTCATTGTGTAACAAAGTTTTATTACATATGTCCAAACATATGTACAGCACATTTCTCACAAAGACTTGATTTTCCTTTTTTTCCACAAATATAAATTATTTAGAATTTCTTACAGAACATATATTACAGGAACTCTAGTTTGCCTTAGGTGGATGAAAAGAAGAGCTGGCTGTTCACAAACAGAGACACCAGAAGGGAATTTCCTTTTATATTAGCTTTTATATAATTTCCTCCCCAAACTGGTCAGTTCCTTTAGGAATAAAAAAAAAACACAGATGGGTGATGGATTGAATTTAGTTATGATTCAACTGAACAAAGAGGCAGATTTGGCACAAGGAGGCTTGAAATAACGACATCTAACCTCTCACATCAATAATCAGTGAACAGAACATTTTATGAAATAAAATGTTTGTTTCTTAGCTTTTCCAGACAAGTGCTGACTTTAAATGGAGTGATCGAACCTTCCTCTTGACCACAATAACACTGAGAGGCATCATAAAGGATTGCTCTGATCTGTAGTGTTGTGAACCTTAGCAAAAGTGGTGATAATAATAAATACTGCTTCCATAGCTTCCATTAGGCCAGTAGATGAGTAAAGTGGTTAAAGTGAGCAGAGCGGGAGGATTGCAATGATTTCTACAGCTACACAAAAAAGAATTAGTTGTAAATTTTGTTAAAACCATCAGACAGAACAAACATACCGGCGTTGTTTGATCACACTTCCAGCATTATTATTATTTAAACCATGAATCCATTCAGCTACATGATCAAAATGGTTCAAAAGGTGCAAATGTTGAACACGTTACACATCCTAGTTATTGTACCAAGAATCTTCTACTGACATCGTTTCCAATACTTAAAGCTAAACAAAACACAAAGAAATGTCCGTGTCATGGCTCCGTACGTTCACCATTCCCCAACACCGATACTTTCAGGCACTTTTAGGATTGGGATCAGTTTTTGCATCCTAACTTTCCCTCTAATAGTCCATGGGACTAAGCATCCGTTAAGCGTTTCACTCAGTCTGAACATAAATAACTGATGAACCAGTTTGTTTAAATTAAAGAAAAGTTTCAGTTTTTGTTTTCCATGAAGCAAACTTCTTCCTTCAGGGTACAAATGGTTTTCAGCCACAATCACTGGAAACAAGGAGCTAAATAGTTTGCTGGTAAGTTCGGAACATGTTGCTTCCCTTTTTAACAGCTTCTGAATGTCAAGGCCACGCTTTGTCCAGCAGCAGCATGTGGCTCTGATCCTGGACTCAGATCAGTTTCTGCACCTCAGCTGGTGGACTTTATGTCTTTCTATTGATCCAGCTTGGGTCTGTCATGATACTGGGTTCTACTGGACGGTCGAGAGGGGAGCGGGAGTCCTGGGGGGACTTCTGAGCCTGTGGGGAGCGGGGGTCCAACAGTGGAGGAGGTTTGTCAGGGTGGAAGGGCCTGCTGTAGTGCTCTGGTCCAGATGGACCCGCCGGTCTGTGATCTGGCATCCTCCTGAAGTCCTGGAGGGGGCCTTCCCTTCCCTGGTGGTAGTTGGTATGGAACTCCTCGGGACGTCTTCGTTTGGGGTCCGGATGTCTGAAATGGATCGTTCAAGACCCGTTATTTTAACGCAAAATCATCCTTCCAGAGCCACTAAAGGCCTAGAGTTCCTTCACAATAAAGTTATCAATAACAAAACCTAAAATTCCTTCCAAATAAAGTTATCAATGACAAAAAAAGCCTATAAATCTTTCAAAAATAACATCAATGACAAAAAAGCCTAGAATTCCTTCAAAATAAAGTTATCAATGACAAAAAAGCCTATAATTCCTTCAAAATAAAGTTTTCAATGACAAAAAAAAGCCTATAATTCCTTCAAAATAAAGTTTTCAATGACAAAAATGCCTATAATTCCTTCAAAATAAAGCTATCAATAACAAAAACCTAAAATTCCTTCAAAATAAAGTTATCAATGACAAGACAAATCCTATAATTCCTTCAAAATAAAGTTGTCAATGACAAAAAGACTCTATAATTCTTTCTAAATAAAGCTATCAATGACAAAAAAAAGCCTAGAATTCCTTCAAAATAAAGTTTTCAATGGCAAAAAAGCCTAGTATTCCGCCAAAATAAAGTTTATCAAGTAAAACCTACTGTTCCTTCAAAATAAAGACCTTGTAATCTTTCAAGAATACAAGCCTTCATACTATATAACAGTTTCTCCTAAATACATTTGTGCCCCAACTCCAACAGTCTTTAGCTCCTTTCACCCCCAGGTCTCACTAACTCACCTGTCGTAGTAAGGTCGGTGACCCCGGTGGTCCCGGTCGTTGCTGTACTGCTCATACGGCCTTTTCCGAGGGGACATGTTGTTGCGGTAACCACTGGAGCTGCGATACGGGTCTCCATGCGAACGCCGATCACCGTAGTGGTCCTTGTAGCGATGAGGGTCGTAAGGATGGTGCCGGTCTCCCTGCCACGACTGGTTGCTGTTTCCTGGGTAGTTATATTTCCGGTCCCTCTGCCAGTCGCCCCGGTCTGTAAAAAAATATAGAGAAGTTCCAAATTTGAAAATAATAATAATAATAATAAATCACATTTCAGAGATCAGACAGCAGTTCTTGACTTGAAATGAAAGCAATCAGTGAACACACACCGTTGCTGCCAAAGTGCCTCTTGTTAGCAGCATTGTAGGGTTCTCTGTGGTGCCCGTGGGGTCCGGACAGGTGAGAGGTGGCTTTGGAGGAAGGCTGAGTTCCTGTGGAGTCTCGACTAGAACCAGAAGCTTCAGGTCGGAATGCTTTTATTCTTCCCGATACATCCTCTTTCTTCTTCTGCTCCTTCTGGAGAAACAAAGAATCATTTGAGAGTTGATGATTTGTGGCGGCTCGCTCCTCGCCGCCTCCCTTCAGCTCACCTCTTCCTCGTGGGATCTCTTCTTCTGCGCCATTTTGTACAGCTTGTGAAGCTTCCTCGCGCTGAACTCTGTAAACTTGGACACAAAAATCCAAAGATTCCTGACAAATAAAATTTGAAAAAGGCACAAAATTAATATGGCGGCTGCGAGGTGGAACGTTGGATTTAACTCAGCTAAAACCCACGTTACCTTCGCCATATTTTCACATGCTCGGGGTCGTTGTAGGCTTTAAGGCACTCCGTGATCCTGTCTCCGATCTTCAGCAGGCAGGTGCGCGTGTGCTGCAGCTGCTCCTGGTCCGACAGTCCTTCATCCGGTTTGTCCAGCTGCTTCAGGGCCTTTTTCACCGGCCTCATGCGCTCCTTACACTGCACACATACAAACATTCATGATGTCTTCTAGATGTCAAGATTCATGTTCAGGAATAATGCAACTGTTGGAAATCTCACAATGCTGAAGGTCTCCTGGTCCAGCTCATCGTCCTCCTTTCCTTCGATGGGAATGGGCTCAGAGCCAGCTGTGATGTGAACTGGACCTTGAGTTTTCTTCCCTTTGGCTCCTTTAGCCTAAAAGACAAACAGATTAAAGACGATGCATCAAAAGGAAAACCACGTATATCTACGTAGAGCAGCTCAGACATACCCTCTCTTTTCTGGGCTTGGAGGTCTTCTTCTCTTTGTCTCTGTCCTTCTCCTTTTTGGGTGTTCCCTGTTTCTCTTTGTTCTCTTTGTTGTCTTTCTTCTTTTGTCTTTTCTTCACCGCCGGTTTTTCTGTCCCATCGTCCTGCTCAAAACACAACGAAGCAGCAGGTCAAACCATCTGAAGGAGGAGGCCAGCAGTGGTTTTTCCACATTTTCAGTGAGACGAGGACTGACCCTGACCTCGCCCTCCTCTGGCGGGTTATCAGACAGCCGCGGGGAGGAGATCTCGTTGCCCTGATCGTCTTTGAGAATCTTGTTTTCCTTTTTCACTCGAGGTTTTCTCTTCTTCACCTTGACCTTGGAGGAAAAAAAGACAGATGAGCGACGATAGAAACTAAAACTGAACACCTCCTTATTCATCAGCGCCGTACCTCCTCTCCTGGTTTAGACGCGGCACCACTGTCCTGCTCCTTCTTTAGCAGCTTCAGCAGATACTCCGCTCTCGCCTGGAGCTGTTTGGCCTGAGGTTTCTTACTCGGATCGTCTGGAAGAATCTGTTTGGGAAAGCCACAATTAGGCTGTTTCATTAAAAAAAGGATTAAAGTAAAACTAAAGTTCAGAACTACCCTCCGCTGAAGCAGTACGTTTGAAATATTTAAATATTTGCCTTATCAGCCAGTTTGAGGTCAGGGTCGGTCTTGATCAGATCCCAGTTACCAAAGCCGTGCTCGTAGATGCCGAGGAGGAGCTGAACGTCATCCTGCAGATCCCATTCTATGTCAAAGTGAGCTACTTTAGCCCTGCAAGTTAGCTCGAACCTAAAAGGACAAAAAAAATAAGTGTTTTAACGGACTCAGTAAATCCTAACAAAGGCTTTGTTTTACATTTAAGGTCTCTTACTTGTTCCTCTCAGCAGGGTTGGAGGGCACGACCTTGTGAAGAGGCTCAAACTCGTCCTCGTGCTGGATGATGGACTTGGCGTTGACCTGAACCCCTGAAATCTTGATATTGATTCCTCGTCTTTTCCCAGGACCTTTGGCTGGAACAACACCAGCTATTTTTAAACGTGAACTTTTTTTTTGTTTAATATTTTCTAACCAAGAAGCAAATGGAACCAACCTTCAACTGGGTTTTCTTTGAGCTGTTCCTCGTGTTCCTGCACCGCTGTCACACAGCTGGAGTGAATCAGTTCACCGAGTCTCTTCAGGTCCGCGATGGACTTGTCCACCAGCTCAGAATCTCGAGCGATGGCCTCCAACCTGAACACAAGGAGGTCAAAAGTGTTTCAAAGGGAATCTCAGCTTTTGAGATGCGAGTGATGAAACACTGACCTTTCTAGAGGAGATCCAAACTTCTTGTAAGCCTTAATGAACCTGAATGTGAACATACACATGGTTTAATCGTGTTTCTGCAGCTTAATCCCACTTCTTTCATCAAAAAGAAGAGTCGACAGGATGGTTTACCTGCGGATCTCTGCGTCGGTGAAACCCTCCACGTTGTTTTTGCGAGCTCGAGGTCTCCCCCTTTTCTTCGGCTTCTTGTCGTCGTCGCTGTCGTCGGTCTCGCTGTCTGAGCCGGACGAGCGGTGCTTCAGCTTCGAGCCGACGTCGCTGTCGCTATCGTTGGCCTGAGCCTGGAGGACAAAGGAGCAGACCTTGAGGAATTAGAGCCGGCTGGTTCTGGAGATGCTTTTGTCTGACAGAACTGAAGCAAGAAGGATCTTTCACCCGCTTGTTGGAGCTCCTGCTTCTGGGCAGCATGAAGATGTCCTCCATCTCCCGCTGCTTCTCCTCTTCCTCAACCTTCCGCCGTTGTTCCTCAGGAATGATGTCATCCCATTCCCGCACGGGCCTATCCTCAAATTCTGGAGCCGGTTCTTCCATGCTGGAGAAGTTAGCGACCTGCAGAGGAGAGGAGGAGGGGAGATCAGGACTGAACGCAGGATGTACAGATGTTTGTGTGAAATCTGTGGACGAACCTTAAACTGTGACAGAAGCTCATCTGTAGCACTTGAGCCTTGATCACTTTCTCTTGTTTCAGCCAACCTCAAGATCTCGTCGATATCCATCTCCTACAGAAACCAACAAGCTGCTTTATTCACACAATCATGCAACAACAAACATCAGAGAACAGGATTTAAGTCCTGCTGTGATACCTGAGGTTCTGACTCTTCTCCTTCTGCCTCCTTAAAAAGATCTCCTGCTCCAAATTTGAGAATCGCCGTCAGTTCTTCCTTATTGAAAGGGTTTGAGCTGTTAAAAAAGCAAAACCGTTATAGATATAATAAGCAGAAGCTGTCTAAAAGAAGCCACTGATTTAATTAAGTCTTACTTTGAGGTTCCTGCGCTGTTGTCCAGAACCGTTCGCCCGGTGGTGTCCATTCTCTGAATGACCAGATGGTCTAAAACCATCTTCTTCTTGGCCCTCTCGATAATGTCCTCCTCCACCGTTCCTTTAGTGACGAGTCGATAAATATTCACCTGTAAAAAGGCAGCGTGAGTTTATCTGAAGACAGCTTCCCAGCTCCTCGCCGTGAATGAGAGTCACGCGTTACCTGTTTCTTCTGTCCGATCCGGTGAGCTCTTGCTTGTGCCTGCAGGTCATTTTGAGGGTTCCAGTCCGAGTCGAAGATGACGACTGTGTCTGCCGAGGCCAAGTTGATACCTAAACCTCCGGCTCTGGTGGACAACAGGAAGCAGAAATCCTACAAAAGGAAGGAAAAGGTTTTAGAAATTAAACTTAAAAATCAAGTTAGTATTGAAGCATCGGTTTCCGTACCTCTGAGCCTTCTGCGTTAAAGTGGTCGAGTGCTTGCTTTCGGATTTCTCCCTTTATGGAACCGTCCAGCCTCTGGAGAGAAAAACATTCAACGCGACACGTTTACCCTTTAAAGATCTCCCGGAAAACCATGTGCTCCACCCGTTACGTTCTCCTGCTCTACGCCATCACTGCTCTAAACAAGTCAGCAAAAACAGTCCCGAGTCGGGTCACCAGCAGAACTCCAGCCGGTCCGCAGCAGCAAATAACTTGTTGATATAAATAAACACATGAACTCTAAGCCAGTGTGCTACAACGCTGACATCTGATCTTTATCTGAGACTAATCTGCTCGGACTCCAAAAGGCCCTTCGGTGTAGAACGGGGCTTTAACCCAGGAGCAGACCGAAGCTAAATATTAAAGCTTGACACCGTGTGGCACTCACCTGAAATGGGTATCGTTTCTTTGTGAGATATTCAGCCAGAATGTCCAACATCCGGACCATCTGGGAGAAAATCAGGACTCTGTTGCCTCTTTCTCGGAGTCGGGTCAGCAGCTTGTCCAACAGAACCAGCTTCCCACTGCCCCTCACCAACGCCTGGGAGAGAGTTCTTTTAATCAGAAAACACAAAAACAAAAAGCGTGTCTTCTTTGTAAATTAGTTCCTGCAGATGTACCTGCAGGTTTTCCTGCTGGTTTTCCGATTCTCCCTCTTCAGGATGTTTAATAAGAAAACCGTGGTTGCAGCACTTTTTCAGCTCCATCACGATGTTCAGGAAGCCGGAGGAGCTGCCGCGGGTTCCTTTGGAGAGGGCTTTGTAATTTCTTGTCAAAATCCACCTGGAGGAAGAAAGATCAGGAAAACCATTTTAACTTTTCATTTCTTTAAGTTTTACATCAGAATTATGTATTTTTAAAAAACTTACTTGTAAAACTGTTTCTGCTGTGCGCTCATGTCCACACGGAGGATTTGCTCCACCTTGGCAGGGAGAGACTTCTCCACGTCCTTCTTGACTCGACGGAGCAGGAAAGGCTCGAGGACTTTGTGAAGACTCTGATATCCGTTGTCTCTTCCTTTACCGTGATCGTCCTCGAAATCCTCCCAGGAATCAAACCTTCGGTGCAGAAACACAGAAATCAGAATGAAACCCGAGGAGCGATCGGCTCGCGCTTGGTGCGATTGTAAAAAAGAGCAGCAGGACGTACTTATCAGGCATGAGGAAGTGTAATAAGGACCAGAGCTCTTTGAGGGAGTTCTGCAGAGGAGTGCCGGTGATGAGGAGCCTGTGGTTGGACCTGAACTCCATTAGTGATTTGTAAAGCAGGGAGTCGTCGTTCTTCAGCCTGTGAGCCTCGTCCACGCCCAGAAAAGCCCAGTTAATGTTCCCAAGGACGCCCTAAAGTCAAAGGATGAAACATAGTTAGCGACCGATCCCATTCAGGATCCCCAACAGAAACCCGTGGATGTTAAAGCCCACCTTGTCTTTGAGGAGAATCTCATAGGTGGTGAGAAGTGAGTTGAAACGGATTCTTTTGGTTTGATGGTTCACCCACTCGTAGTCACGGATCTTAACGTAACAAGGTCACATTTAAGCCACAGAATTTAAACCTACATCAACATAAACTCGTCCAAATTCCACTTACGGTTTTCCTGCTCATGACGTCACCGAGGTAGACGACCACGTTCATGTCCGGGGCCCAGTTCTCAAACTCCCTCTGCCAGGAGGTCAGCGTGGACAGAGGAACCACCAGCAGGAAGGGTCCGTAGAGCTGGTGCTGGTGGAACAGGTAGGACAGGAAGGAGATGGTCTGAATGGTCTTCCCCAGGCCCATCTCATCAGCCAGGATGACACTATTACACCTGAGGGAACAGGAGACCGTGGTTTTTTGTTGTTTGTTTAAACAAACCGTTTATTTTTTTTTTTTTTAATTATTCAATTTGTTGCCATGGTACCTGCACCAGGAGTGGGCCAACCAGTTCAACCCATCCAGCTGATAATCTCTCAGTTCCAGGTTCTCATCCCCGATATATGCCGGCTGCTTTTTCAGAGCGACGAACCGTGGCCGCTGCTTTAACACCTGAAACATCAGAAGCACCATTCTGTTGTTTCACAAACGATTTCTGGTGATGGCAGACCCGTTTAGATTTCTGTAAACGCGGTTTGACCTTGCAGTCTTTAGACGGGACCATCTTGCTGGAGTTGCGGTGTGTGAAGCTGTCGATACAGTGCTGGAACTTCTTCTTGACCAGAGCTCCGTCCTCCCAGCTGCAATCCGAGTAGGGCAAGCCCATCCACTTACACAAGTACTCGGGTTCGTTAGAGGAGGTCTTGTGACTGTGAGCTGATTCAACACCAAGTCAAATAAATTCAAGTTAAATGAAATAAAAACAGGCTGTGAACAGATTGTGTAAAATCAGAAACATGACTTACACGGGAAGTCTGAGGACCCGGGCGTCTTTCCTGTTTTTGTAGCTGTTAACGTTTATTTGAAAAGACAGCAAAGGATCAAGCTTCACCAGAGATTTGACTCAGAATAAAGGCTGTTTGCTTCAGTCTTAAAGCAACAATAAACTTACAGATTATTCGCTCCACTATCTGAAACTGCTTGGTTAACTCGGCCGTGAGCTCCTGCTGACAGTTATGGAACTCCACGTCCTCGGGGGACGCCCTCCTCAACCTGCAGAAACAGTCGGGACTTAACCAGGAATTCTGGAGAGACGGGCTGCTGGAATACACGACGGATTTAAACGAGCCCTCACCACGCGTTCAGCTCGTCGTTTTTCTTTTTGAAGTTGTCTAGTTTTTTCAGCCCTTTGACTTTCTGCTGCGTCAGAGAATCCATGCTCTCCCAGGTGTTGTGGATGTACGACCAGCCCTTCCACTTGATCAGATACTGAGTCTCGCCTTCGTCTTTCTCTGGATCAAACCCCTCAGACGGATCCCCGTTTTCCTCCACGGCGTACACAGTGGTGGACGCGCCGATAGCTACGAGAAACCAAAAACAACCAGCTCACAAAATCGCCCGAAGCTCGTTATTCTGAACAAAGAGGAGGAAAGGGAATACCTCCTTTGCTTCCGATTCTGCAGTCGACAACTTTCTCGATGGTCTCGCTGTCGTCGTCCTGCTGCTCCTCACCAGCGTCTCCTGTCATTTCTATCAGATCATCTGAGTCCGTTTCAAAGTCATGTTGGTCCTCTTTATAGCTGGAACCCATCACAAAAGTAGAATAAATCTATGTAACTAAAATAATCATTGTTAAATTTAACATAAGCAGATAAAAAACACCTATTTTGGCTAATTAAACACAGCTTCTGTACTTTTCAGATTTAGATTGTTTTGTTTTCATTTTAGAAAGTAGTAGAAACTTGGTGCATTCACCTTATTAATGCACAATGTTTCACACTTATTAAATGAAGTGTTTGAAATGTTGATTAAACTGAACCAGAGATCTTAACTTTAAGACAAAAAGTAAATTGTGACTTTGGGGTCAATTTGAAGGAAAAACTGTGGAGGAAGATGGGTTTGTAAAAATCTTCAAGGGTCATGGTTGAATTTGAGGAAAAAAAGAAAAAGGAAGTAAATGAATTAAAAAACTAAGAAAAAAATAATTACATTAAAAAATATCTAATTAGAAACAATTGAATAAAAAAAGAAGTAAAACTGAATAAAACACAAATAAAAAAAGAAAAAGAGAGAAAAGACAAATATGGTATTTCTAGAATGATATTGTTCACTTATACCCTTTAAATGAACTACTGTAACATTTTACTTGAACAAAACTACTAAACTACTTTTTCAAAGGTTTAGGGGTCAATGAAAATAAATAAATAATAATCACCTTTTGATTTTTGTGGCCCCTCTTCTCCGAGTCTGTCTCTTTGGAGTGTCTTCCTCATCATCGTCATCATCATCGTCGTCATCATCATCTTCTTCTTCTGCTGATGATTCCTGTTTCTTTGACTTCCTTCCTTTTTGGGATTGCTGTTTTCTGATCGATGATTTGGCCTGAGGTCTGAGCATTAAAGAGAATTAAAACGACTTCTTAAAAACAAGGCAATCAGGTTTTTAATTCAAATCAAAGCATGAGAGACAAACAAATGAATGTTGACACAACATGGAGTGATCTGGAGACCAGTGGGTAGCTGTCTGAAGGCCAGGCTCTGCTACACCTCTGCTTACCTTCTAGCAGGAAGTCGTCTGGATCTAACTTTTTTCTCTTCCTGCTCACTGTCTGAACTGTTGGATGTCTCCTCCTCCTCCTCTTCATCATCATTTGAGTCATCATCTTTCCAGATATTTCTTATAACAAAGAAATGCCACAAGTTCACCCTTTAAAGCCCATCACTGCTCTTTATCCCCAGTCCAATTAGCATTTAGAAACCGGCCCATAAAGGATTCAATCAGAGAAACGCCGCTGAATCAGAATTTGATTTAGATGTAGATCATCGCCTGGCTGATAGGCACAAACGTAGCCCATTCTGAGACAAACAGATACCCATTTATCACTAAAAACAACACAAAACGACTACAGTATGGATCAAACACTAAAACACTGAAATGAGAGACGAGTGTCGGCTGACGAGGTACAAGAATATGTGAAACGACACGATGGTTTTAGATGGTAAAACGATAAAAACACAGAATCTGGAACTTACTCTTTCTTCTTTAACCGTGAGGATTTTCTTTTAGGGCTCTCGCTCTCCGAGTCGCTGCTCCCCTGGGAATGAAAGAGACATTTAGAACTCATTGCAGCTAAAATCAATCAACGGCCACTAGATGGCGCACATGGTTTAGTTACACAATCTAATAAGTAGTCATAACAAGACCAGCAATGTCTTTGTTCTTCTTCCTCTAACCCCCTTCCTTAACCAAGTAGCTTACCCCAGCTCCAATGTTGAGGCGAGCCGGCTCCTGTCTGCTGCGATTCGACCTCCTGACTCCGTACACATCTGGATGTTCGTCCCACATCTGTAAACAAAGATCAGATGGTTGAAGGGCTGTGTTTCTTAAATTAGATTTTCCAGATCAGATTTGTGAATCAATTTATGTAAAAACTGTTTTTCTATTATCCTGCATGCAGTCATATTACCTTTCTGCAGCTTATTATCTTAGTTACTTTAGTGTTGTTTATATATTACATTTAACTCATTCAGACTTTCAATTAGTTTCTGAAAAGCATTTTATGAATCCGACTGTTGTTTAAAAATAGAATACCGATATCTATTAATATATTTCTGGAAATGAAAGGTATTAGAGTATTTTTCTAAGAATGATGACATCAGGTGTATTGTCACATCACATAAACATTTATCTGGTCTTAATGGGTTGAAGGTCAGGGGTTTCTTAGTGTGCATTACGTTTGTTTTCCTGGAAAGTAAATACTGGAACTCTATTTGAAAACTACAACCTCAAAACCTGTTTGAATTAGACCAGGTAAACTAAAAGCCCATTATCAGTTCAAAAACAAGAGTCTCAGTCCAGCACCCTTCATTTACCTTTTTAACGTCAGCTATGCGCTCCTTCTTCCTAACTTGCTTGCCTTTCACTTCTGAAGTGGTTTGCTGAGACTTGGACTCTGCAGACTCGCTCTCTGACTCCGAGTGACTCTCTGACTCCGAGGAGCTGTTCGACTCGGAGTTGTGCGATCTCCTCCTCTCGCTGCCATGTTCGCTTTCCGACTGACTTCCAGACTCTGAGGCAGAGTGGTTGGATTCCTCTGAGGCAGAGTTGCTACAGGGAGAAGAGTGTATTGAATCCTTTTTATTAAGCTTTTGCCTACACATGATCACAAAGCCAGTAATAGAATGAGAGGGATGGTGGCTGAAGATACTGGAGCTTCAAAATGTACCACCAATTTATCTTCTTAATAATAATAATACATTTTACTTGTATTGCACTTTAAGTTGTAAAAATCACAAAGCACTTACAAAGTTAGATTTGCTACTTCCTCTGTCTTTGCAATAATAGTACACAAGTAGTATTATACTACAAAAATCAATGTTTAATAAAAATGAGAAAATGTTGATAGTGTTCAAAATATCCATATATTGTGACTGAATAAATGTCTAAATGTTATCCTTTGATCAGCTTTCTCTGATTGCAGTTCCTCATTTGTACACATGGGGTCACTAGCTGCCAGACTCACCAACACTAAATCTGCAAACTTCATAATCATTGCCTCAGCGTGGGTTGAAAACAAAAGCTGTGCTTTTATAAATTTAAAATAAACGTACAAACTCACTCATTATTTCATATGTTTAACACTATTGTTCTTATTAAAGTATTCATAATTATACTTCCAAATATCCCTTCATCTTATCTTATTGCTACTTTTCAATTTATATAAAAAACTGAATTAAAACAGAAATTACTTGCTGAATAATCCCTTAATTATAGTAACTTGAGAGAAAAAAAGCTAATAGTTTACATGTGAAATGAACTGCTTCTTTAAAAACACGGAAGTAGACTGTGCCTGCCCCTTTAAGAGAATCTAAATGGGCGGGGTATAGCCACGACCTCGAATTACTATTGGCTATTAGGTTGCTTGGGGAAGGTTCAGCCAATCACAAAGCTGCTTTTTTTTTTAAAGGTCTGAGCTCTTCCTGTTCCTCCTGTGTAGTTTTCTGAGCTGAGTTTTAATACAGATAAGCAAGCTGGGCACACAAAGCAAGGGCCATTTTGTGGCTGTGTGTGTGGAATTTACAGTTTACCAGCACATATGATATTTAAAGTGGCTTCATTTTATTTTTCCTTTCTTTGTTAATCTGAATGACTTCAATGTTCATCTGTGAAAGCAGAAGTTTCAGCTGCCATCTCTGCAAAGGACATTTTTAACTCTGGGCTCAAAATGTCAAAATGGCTGCCACAAAAGCTGAAAGGCACTTAAAACTACAAGAGTGATGTAACCTTCTGCAGGAAAACACTGAGAGGATAGTCACCTTGAATCTTTACATAACTACAAAAGCCTGCAGATATACTTTTTTACTTTATCTTAAAAGACGTGGCAAGTGATGCACAAGAAACTGAATTAGAACAGAAATCAGTGCAAAAACTCTCCTTTTTAAAAAGCAACTAATTTGTGGTCCAGCTGTCCTGCACATCATACAAAAGAAAATGTTTTTACTTAACATGTTTACCTATTCTCATTAGGCTTAAATACTTGAGACATAATTTTAAAGTCAGCTCATCATGATGAAGTTTCCAGGTTGATTCACTTATAAAATCCACCTAAAAATGAAAAAAGTATGGAGCTGCAGTCACCAAAAATATTCGAGATGTTTCAAAAATGTATAAAAATTGTGTCTAATAAGTTTTGAATACATTACATCCTTTACCAAAAGTGACATTAAATGACCCCTCTATAAAATCTCAAAAGCCTATCAAATCAAGAAGGGTAAAAACTGGGCATAAATGAAAAGCTGCTGGTTAACATGCAAGAAAATTTAATTTCAAAACACACAAAACTTTTAATATTACCAAACCTGCAAAACAGAAAGTTATTTAAAATCATTACAAGCTTCAGGATTGAATAAAAACATTTTATTGACTTCAATATTTGCATTAAAAAACATTATTGCACAGATTTGAATCTGAAACGTGGTTGAAACTTTTAAAACAAGGTTTTTTATAAAGCAGAGATTGACATTAAATTTGGAGGTCAATTTTAAGTATCAAATAAAGTTACAAAAAAACCTGAGTATATTGTGTCCACACGTGACAAAAGTAATACAGTGCTTGTCAAATAAATGAAATTGAAACATCGTTTAAAAAAATGGTGCAATGCAGTCATAACTTGTAAGACAAGGTCAAATCAAACAAAGGTAACAGTAAAATTAAACACCTGCATCAAATCGTATAGAGGACAGTAAACGTCTCCCTGTAGTCTAACATCTGCATCTTGAGGAAAATAATTTCCAACAGGCCTGAAACCTCAGCAACGAGGCTCAGAAATAGAAGGAAAAATCAGGGTGTGGCTATTAAACAATAGCAAGGTCATCCAAGACACTGGTGAACTTCTTTAAAACCACATTGCAAATGTTACACAGGTGATCAATCATGCTCGAAAAGGTAAACAAAACCAGGAATGGAGAAGGTAAATAACTAGAAAAGGATCATACCTTGAAGCATTGCTTTGAGTCGATCCCTCATCGTCTTGCTTTTTACTTTTGCTCTTCATCATGGTAGTGTCCTGAATATCCAACAAGCAGTATTTTTTATGTCCAGGTATTTACTGTCAAAAAAGTTGGAGGCATGAACTATCACACAAGTCCCTTAGGATCGCCCTAGCTCTGATGGCAGCTAAAGCCCAGACGGTGCAACGCGAGTGAGCAAAACGACATCAAATCGATTAATTTGAAGATCATTATTTTACATCGCTAATTGAAATAATAGTCCGGAAAGACGACAGGTGCTTTCACAACAACTTAGATATCAGGCGTATGTTGTTCAATATAGTCCACAGATCGAGCCGCATGCCGACAATTTTAACTGCGTCATCACATGAAGCATTAGAAAAATAACATTTACGGATGAGAAAAAGCTTTAAATTGCGCACCGCACAATGTAAACACATCAATTCAATGTCAAGAAAGGTGCTAGGCTATAAGTCAGCCAATATTGCCTTTCGTTGCGTCGCATTTTCAACATTTATTTTACTCGGATAAAATAAAACCCGTTAAAATAATAAACAAGAGAAATGACAAAAAAATAGCTTGATTAAGAAAAGCTTGCAGGCCTTTGGGGTCTGCATCGAGCGTCAGCGCGACAGAGGCAGAGCAGCAGCACTAAAAATGGAGGCGCGCCATGGCTGCCAGAGCTCAGTATGGAAAACAACGACGAGCCCAGACGGCTTCTCCAGCTCAAAGAAACCAGCCCAAAAAACACACAAAACGCACAGAATCCTGCTAAAAAACCACCGCACTAACACAGCCTTCGACTTTAAACAAGAATCAAACGAGACGGATCGAATACGAAGCCTGAGAGACGATGTAACGACAGCCCATGGCACCCTTCCCAAGGCTCAGCCGCCATCTAGAGCTCCTTCCCTGCTCTGAAAGCTTTGCCTTTGATTGACGTTATTTCCATTTACCCCACACTCAGGTGATGTCTAAGTCCCACCCCTTTTATTAGCTTTTAAATTTACTTTTATATCAATTTACGACCATCGTCAACATTAGGACACAAGCCCTAAGATGAAACAATTCCTTACTTTAAATTAAAGGTTATAAGAGTGAGGGACTATAAAATTATAGATTTTGCACCATTTACATCACTTCCTGCTCAGACAGGAAAAAGAAGCAGTGGCCATTTTATGAATGCCTTTCAGGCTATGCTTTGTGAACCATTTGAGTTCTGAACCAAACCTTATGAATAACTAATATTTAGCCATTAATGAAATATTACCAGATTTACCATAATAAACTTATTAAAAAACACCAAAGTTGCCTTTATCTCAATCAAGATAATTTCCTTTACAGAACAATACCTAAACTGAAAAAGTATACTCCATTTCAAAGCTGAGATGACCAATTAAAATAATGAATCTGATTACTGACAAAATAAAATGCAAACCAGAGTCAGCTACTTCCAAATTGTAACAATCAAACACTTTGTGCAAAAAAGTTGTCACATCCCAGATTATCTGCTAATAAAACAAAGCCAGTAATAAATACGTGGACATACACTTTATTTAAAACAACATTTGAATATCAATTGTACAATAGCGAACTTTGTTCACGAGTCCCAATCGCAGTTCATATCGATGATCCAACAAGTCCATGTTGTGATCAACAAAAAAAAAAGAAAAATTAAATCCAAATGTCCAGCCAAAAAAAAAAGGTTCATCTTGTCAAAATTTGGCAAACAGCTGAATTGCTTGCCATCTTCACGTTAAACAACGCGGTCTCCACTGCAGCAATATCCAGTTGAATGGGGTCTTGATGAGATAAGAAAAACAAAAATAATCGTAAGCCCACAGTGCAACTGAAATAAATGATTCACTCACCAACAGTGTAAAAATGCATTCTGAATTAAACTAATAGAACATTTAGCTACATCGTTAGCTTTCAGTTGCATTAGCGAGCATTGCGCAAAATACTTTGTGGTTTTCAAATTCAAGTTTCAAAGCTGTAAAACGTCATGTTTAAATTTCAGTAATACATAAGTTTTTGTACGCATAACCAAAAACTGACGAAAAACCTTGAATGTACGATGTGTTAGCATAAAGCTATACAGCAGCACGACAAAACTACAGCGTTATAGTTCTGACACATTCTTGTTGGGATGTGATAAGAAAAAAGTTTAATTTGATTTTAAAGGTGTTGAACACTCGTTTAACCAATACACTTGCAATGGTCTCTAGTAGGAATGAATTCCTTGTTAAGCCTGATTTATACTTCTCCGTCAGCAAGTTTGCGCTCACACGCACATGTATTGACGGAGACGTTTCCTGTTATATTTCTCCATTGGTGTGTCAGTGTCGTAAAGTAATTCTGCGCAGACAACAGAGGACGTAGTGCTTTTCTGGAGTATCCTGCCATCAATGCAGTCACATCTTTAGTGTGTTTATATATTTCAGAGACTTAACCACAAACAAGTTTGTCCTCCACCTCTTCATTCAGTCACCCCCTCTAAACACGTTTCCTGTAATTTCCTGACACAAATAAAGTTTGCCGCGTATCTTTGTACTGCTTCAGTCACAGGTGTATAAACGTTTATATTGTCAAACGTTTTCTGCGAGACGTTATCCAATCTGCTCTGTGTCTGCTGCTAGATATGTTCGGCTCTCGTTTTTCTTTTCGAGGGGAATGGTGGTACTGTTGACGGAGGAAGGAAGCGGCATCCTGACCAATCACAGGCTTGCGGTCTGTCGCTTTTGACGGATATTAAGAAAAGTGGACTCTACTCCGTTCGTCCTTGCGAGCCTGTCGGAGAGTCCTTGCAACAACGCATAATGGCGTTGCGTGTCCCTGTACGACACAGACGGAGAAGTAAGTCGCACTTGGGGGGGGGGTGCCTGGTGCGCCATTTTCAATAACTAGAAGTGAGACAGATAACAGCTGAGTTTCAGACGACAGGATATTTCCTGATATTTGGACATCTTGCCTTGGATTGGATGACAGCAATGCTGCTCTTCCATTGACTGTTTGCTCTGAAACCTTGATGTTTCATCTCCACAAAATACACAAGCCTGAAGAAGTTCTGCTGTGTGGTGGAGTTGCTAATGCTAACGGTTAGCTTCTACTAGCCGAGACGTTTTCTGCAGTTAGCTGGATGCTAAACCAACAGCCTTCCCTACCGCGAGTCAAGATGGGCGAGTCCATGAATGTTAAGTGACAGTGTGACGTAGATCTGTCAGGCTTTTATAATCCTAGGGTTTCACTGTCTATTTTCTCTCAGAAGCTAATGCAGGGGATTAGTGTAGAAGACTATTTTCATATTAAGCCTGCATGAAAAACCCAGAGTGACCAATTATAACCAGAAATACGATTTTAAAAAATGTTTTTTCAGTGTTCCACACCTTTAAGTATTTGATAAAAATCAAATCCAGGCTAGATAAATGACTATAGGCATTTTGGAGCAAAAACTGAAATAACCACTAGGGGTACGATGAGTAGATTAACTTTAAGTGTACATTTCGTGCAACTCTGTTTACACAACAGCAGTGATGCTTATGCAAGTTAGTCAAAATCCTGGGAAATAGATGAGCAAACGTTGCAACAAACCAAATTAAAATCAGTCAATTTCCTCGCTTAAATACATGAAACCTTAGCATTCCTCTGACTAATACTACTGTCGATGGCTATATCCAGAATATGCCTTGTTTTTAAAATACTTAAACATATTAGTAGATGTGCAATGGTCCAATTTCATTAGTTTGTTAACATGGCACTCAAAAGATAAGAGTTTAGCTGAACTGAAAATGCAAAGCTCGTGGGAAAAGGGTGTTTTTTTTTTTAAAACAAGTGTCTGCAGGAGATGTGAACAAATAAATCCAGTAGAAATTCTGTATTTTTAGTCATTTCAAATTCAATAAACATATTCAAATTAAATAATATTAATTTTGTAATCTTTATTTTCCTATCATTTTAGTGAGCAGATGAAAGAACTCAGGTCAAAGAGGAGAAACTTACAGAGCTGTCTTCTTTTTCCTCATACTTTGAAAATCTTGTCATCACTCTGTCACGTCTTTGCTGTCAAAAAAGAAATACGCCAATTAACAAACATCCACATACAGTCTTTTCACTTCTACTACCTTTAGAGTTAACTATAAACCCTGAAATGCATTTCATATAAAATTCTATCAAACTATTAATGAAGACGCACACATAAAATCCAAACTAACCAGGTTCTTATCATGCCAAAACATCTGAACAGGAATGTGTCCTGGTATTCTTGAGGAACCAACATTTGATGCCAGCTATTAGAAAAACCTTAAACCTTTCCTAACTACAAATGGCATTTTCTTTTTTTTTTTTTTTTACTAAAGTTATGCAATCAAAAGATGTCTTTTTCTCCAAAGGGCATTTGTTGGTTTCCAAAATTAATCCTTAAAAGAAACTGGAATAGGATCTTTTATTTATTTATGGTGAACCACCATCTGCAAAGTTTCCAATGTACAACTTAAGTGAATAATATTAGCTTATGATTTAATAGCTTTAAATGCTAATCATACTACATGTCTTTTGAGAAGTTCCAAAATTCAAGGTCGATAGATTTGGTTTTAATAACTACAACATGATGCTTACAAGCAAGGAGTCATTTGAGCTGAGATACCGCAGATAAAATGTAATATTATTAAGGCTTTTATTAATGGTGGCAGTAAAAATAAATGTTTGAAAAAAGTTTTAGTCTTTACATTACAGTGTTCTCTAATAAAAGGGAAAGTTTGCTTGATCTGGAACAAGGTTATCGTGTTTTAACATAGTTTTCAGATACATAAACCTGTTTCAAAATACACACCTTAGCGGCATATCAGGGTAATACTGCCTGCCCCCACAGTATGTCCTTTTAATGTGCTGTGGTGGCATGGTGAGAATATTGCGCCATTCATACCACCAAGCTTGATAGCTAATATTACTGCAACGCCGGACTTGAATGAAGATCAGGCATTCAAGCAACAGATGGCGATGATCATATGTGGAATGTCCGCCGAGCCCCGGCTGGCAACGGTATTTAAAATGCAAGTAAACATGGGAAATCCATTTCATATTTGTAAACAGTATCAGCTGAGATGACAAACTGGATTGATGCGAGATCTGGGAGCTTCTGGCCATTAAAATTGAAGAACAGATCACAAGACCGTTCACGAGGACTGTGAAGGACAGCAACCTTTTGGAGCAGCTTGCAAAAAAATGTAAGGAGCGTGGCTTCAATCAGGATAAAAAACAAGTTTCATGCAAGCTAAAAGGATGTCCGCAACAGCATGTCAACCACCCCCACACCCCTTTTATACCACCATTGCATAATCTTTTGTGAAAAACGCATAATAGCTCCACAACATTTATGTCACTGAATTGTACAAATTATGACTATGTGATATCGGAACTAGATTTTGCTTGTATATATACTCAAGTTATTTCCACTCTGTTTTGTTTCCTTAAATATCCTAACTTAATCAACAGTGCTACTACAGTTAAAGAGGACACAGGTCCAGCAAAAGCATCCGAACATTGTCAGGACACGTAATGCTTAATCTGACTACCAGTTTACTTGCAAGATGAGTAAGATAAACTTTGACATCAACACCAATTTGTTGGGGTGTTCCACTACTCAGTGCGGTTCAACTTTGGTCAACTCAACTCTACACGGTTTACAACTGACAAACGACTCTAGTGGGTGGGCTTGTCATACAGGGGCAGTGGCCTGACCTAAAAGTAGCGTGAGGTGATCTGTACCGAAAAAAAACAAATCGTGCAAGGTGATCTGCACCAACACAAAAGTAGCATGAGGTGATCTATCCGCGACACAAAATTGAAACAACGCAACAATGGCGGATATGGTGGCAATGTTAATCATTCCGCTTATGCCACTTACACACTAGCATTGGCTCCACACCGCTCCACCCACCCCAGCCTGGCCGCGTTTGCTACACACAGCTTTAGGAATGCAGACGTGATTGAGCACAAGGGAGGTCTCAAAGATATCAGTGATGTCATGAGCGCATCTCTGAGCACGTGGGGGGGGGGGGGCAAAAGAGCACAGAGGATTCCGCGATGTCTTCCTTATTAAACAAAGGCGGCCTGGGCAGTGTTGCTTTCGGAGACTCTGATATTGCATCCTGCTTTGCTGTGTGTGTGCTCCAGAGACTGAGGAAAAAACGGCTTCAGGTAGAAGCTTCTTAACGCCACAGTATCTAGAATGATAATGAATCGTGCGTGCGGGAAGCCCCCGCTGGCTGATTCTATCTGCCAATCAGAGTCTCCCCCTAATTGTAGGCGTGAATTTGAGCCGACCAGTCAGTTGGCAGTGGGTGTGTTGGACCGGTTTCAGGCCGAGGCAGACCGCCTTGGGAAGAGCGCTGAAAAGATGTCCGGTTGCTCGTGGAAAATTACCAGGCTACCCGGATGTGAACACTCCTTACCCTAACTAGGACACGTAGATCCTATGCTAGTGTGTAAGTGGCATTAGTCGGTGGCTCTTTGTCAGACTCTGAAGAGAGACCCGGAAAGGGCAGCGGGCACAGAGACAGAAAACTCTGGGGCCATTAGTGACTCAAGTCCCTAGCCAATCAGTCACTAACAGTCTCTGGCGTCACATTTTCGGCCCGGCTTTGTACGCTTGGAACCACTTCGAAGCAGGTACTGAAAATGAGCGTACACCATAAACTTGTTACTAATTCAAATGGTTTGCCATTGCTAGGTTCGCCAGAGGTTTGCTGTGCGTGGTTCAAGGTTTGATAGCTATGCAAAGGGGCTGCACATAAGTGGTGCGTAAACGAAGCGTGCCAAAAATGACCCGAGGTGTACCATTTTCTTTACGTACCAATGTTACGTAGGTATTCCCACTAGTTCCCCGGTCATAGGGCTTTCCCCAATTGCACCTCGCCAGCCAAGCGGCAAATAAAAAAGGCACACAATCATTACAAGGCCACTCCCAGCAGGATCTGGTCATACCATACTATACGGCCACAGCAAAAGGACAGATAACGGAGTTGATATGCCTCCCTCATTCGACACCACGATATTTGAAAGCAAGTGATGTTAAGACAGTTTATAAGCTATGTTAGATTAGTATGTGTGAAGTGGTTTTAAATCGATGTGACAAAAAATGCATCTGCTTTTGAAGGAAATTTTAGAGGGTTGAAATAAAAACTGAAAAACTAAAACAAAAATATTAGCCTCTCAGCACTGTCAACAGAAAATTGCAATAATTGTTGAAATTGGTTATTCCTTGCATTAGTAATTGCATATGTATATTAAAACGTTATAAATAGATGTATTATCGGTTGACAAGAGAACTTTGAATAATTACTAAATCAAGCTAATTACTCTGAATATGAGTTTTGTAACTTAGCTAGCTAGTTGAAAGATCAGAATGCGTTTTCATCAAGTAATTAGTGTGATATGAACAAAATTTTGTAGAACTAGGTTTTTTAATCTAAACAACAAAAGTGTCTCAAGTAAAGAATGATTGGGCAAGTGCTTTCAGTCGATTGCTTTTCTTACATATTCTGACCAATATGACATTTTAATTCAATTCTGATTTTTATTTAATCCTCCAAAATTAAAGACAACTATTTAAGATTTGCGAGGTTAATAGATATAAGAATTCAACAGTTTTAGTTAACGCTAACTAATTTCAAGCTAGCCAAGTAATGCGTTACTACGTTTCTTATTTCTAAACACTTCTTTGCAACCTCTTACGCTAGGGGGCTGTGTTGTTTAACCTCGTGACAGTAATGAACCAGGTGATTTGACAAAAAAGTAATACCTAAAACCGTATAAAATACTAAAAACTCTACTTACCAAATTCAAGTGTGGTGCGAAGCTCTGAAGTTCTTTGATTCATTGTGGCTAAAACCCTTAAAACATAGAAATGATTCAGAATGTTAGTGAGACAACAGCACACCCTATTGGCTAAATGCATGTAGCAGTAAAGACAAAAACCACAACTGCAAATTATTGTTTTGTACTTATAAAACAAAAACATACCATTGAGAATCGTTGAAAATAATCTTCTTTGGCGAAGTCTAGGAAACAACAAAATGGAATCCCTGAAAGACATAAACGTAATAATCATCATTGTGATAGCAATTAACAAAATTTGAACCTATGTTGGCTCTAAACAGTATAATTATAAAAATGACAAGAGTCAGTTTTTGAACTATTGCAAAATTAACGCATTAGGAAAATGCAAAAAGTTTTTACGATTTATTTACGTAAATGTGTTATTTGTACACGTCGATAGCCTAAAATGCGACTGCATTGATCTTAAAAAATGACAGCCATTTCAGAACGTCCTACAGCGGACATTTTGTTATGTGCTGTGTGCTACTAATCTTTTGGATTAAAAATACTCTGAGGTTCAAATAGCTAATATACCTCAAAATCTGTTTTCATTACAGATATCACCTATAATACAAACTTGTACTCCAATGTAGAAGTCTCAAGGAAAATAAAAATCAAGATGATTTTATTTTTTATTTATCTTTAATTCAGAATTTAGAATATCTTTACATTTACATAGGTATAGTTAAGATTTTTACCATGAAAACCATGGTGTACATGTATTTTAGGAGTAATGTGACCTGAAAAAACTGAATTTATATACATATTTATATTACTTCACCAATCAGAACCTCAAAGGGTTAAATGCCAACACCCTATTTTGTATTTCGATGTATATCTAAGCTTTTAAAACACACAAAATCTTTAGAAGACAATAAAGTCGAACATTATAATGTGGGATGCTGAAATTTAAGATAGAATTGTCAAAAGTCATATTTTGAAGATTTTGGCAACTTCTCACAATTTATTAATACAATTTAAAAATCTCAAGTATTGAAAAATACATTTTAAAAATCTGGTCACAAACAGAAATTGCCAAGATTGTGAAAGGATCTCGTAAAAATAGAAATGATTTTTACGTATTTTATCCATTTTTCAATCGACGAAAAAGCTTAAAAATTGAATACACAAAAAATAAACCAAAACGTTTTAAGGTTGGTGTGTTTATGTGTATTGGTCTTGGTACAACGTTAAAAAACCTAAACATTTGCTTAAATTTGTTGCTATTGTCGAGTAAATTCACACAAGGGCATTTGCCCTTTCAAGGACAAAGGAAATTTTAAATGCGTAGGCTGAAATAACTCCAAATACTTGAAGAATAAATACACTTGTCCACACATGAATCGAGTTAACTCAAAACAGGGGTGTCAAACATGCAAAATCTATCAAGTAAAACACAATTCTAACTCATTTCCACTCAGTAAAAGTTTTTTCTTTTCTTCGCAGACTACACCATGGCCATTTTTACAACACTGCGCCTCACTGTCGTTTGCTCCTCCATATTGCCTTCCCTGCCTGGTTCTTGCTTTTCTACTAATAATGCATAGTTTTGTCGAAGTTTCTTACCAAATCCATCGGCCACGTCTATCCCCCGTCATCTGCCTCGGTCAGCGTTGCCTTTTGGGGCAATTTTCGACGTTTTGGTGGGTGTTTGAGCCGCATCGTTGCCGCCTTCGTGGGTCTCCGTCCTCTCCGCCTCGCTCCTCTGCCGTGTCTGTCCTCCTCTCCGCCTCTCCCAAAGCTGATATCCTTCAACGGTTCAGCCCACTTTCCTCTCAACGTAAGCCAGACTTCACTTCCTCCAGCTAACTCGTTGTTTGCTAACCCAGCTAGCTAGCTATGGCTTCTTTTTCTCCCCATTGAAAATTATTATATTAGTTACAATAATTTATAAATATATCAATGTGCATCAATCAGAATAGATAAAAAGTAACAAAGAACATAACCAGAGTACTTGGAGGGGTAGCTCTTCATGTTTCTTCTTCTTCTTCTTCTTCTTCTTCTTCTTCTTCTTCTTCTTCTTCTTCTTCATGAGAAAACCTGAGAAACCATCTAAAACTTGTTGGCACACACATTCGTCACACAAACTAAAAGTACGATTTTAAATATAAAGTTGGTGACTATAACAAAATAGATGTGTCTTTTAGTGAAAGGTTTGGCTTTAGGCTACCAGCTTGAGCAGCAAAATCAATGTTAGCTCCTTTAATTTAGAAAATAGATCTATTTTAACAGCATTTTTTGTCTCTGTTTTGTCAATTTTCACAGGTTTTCGAATGTAATGATTTTTTTATTATGTTGGGACTTTGTCTAGCCTGAAATAAAGAAATCCCATTCATTAGTCTGGCCTGGGAACCAATTTATGCTGTAATTGGGTTATTAATACATAATTAGTAGAATTATAGGCTAATAAACAACAAATTGAGCTCTCACTCTTTAATGTATTGATTCTTCCATAAATGTTCTAGATTAGAGTTTTAACTATTGTTTACACTTACATCTAGGTCTTAAATATACCCTGCCAAAATACATTTTTAAAGGTTTTTAAATGAATGTTTGATCTTTCTT
Organism: Aphyosemion australe; assembly: GCA_006937985.1. Classification (NCBI taxonomy): domain Eukaryota; kingdom Metazoa; phylum Chordata; class Actinopteri; order Cyprinodontiformes; family Nothobranchiidae; genus Aphyosemion; species Aphyosemion australe. The sequence goes on along the minus strand of SSNS01000173.1, from coordinate 140,039 downwards.
TGTCATCTAGTATCCATGTTTCCTACAATGTGTGGACAGATGACTCTTATATCTCAAAATGTTGGGTTAAAAGTAAGCTTTACCAGCTGAAATATCAAGAATTCTGAACCTGCCTTAGTTTTCTGCTCTTCATCTGAATGAAAGGTTCTTCAACTCCAGCATAAAGCCTCAATCCCATGTTCTGGTAACTCAATAAAATATCGATGCAACACACAACACTGGGAATCAGAAATCATTATAACCAGGATATCAGAGTGCATGTGTCTATAGTTATCAAGTTCATGCAACATTGTGTGTATTTATAAAATTTTACTTCTAAACTGCTTACATTTACATATATGATCTCTTATTATTGGGATTAGATGTGTTTGTGGGGGGATAAAAGCATTGATAAGCAGTAATCCTGCAAATGGGATAATCTCAGATGTTTTCAAGATGGCTATCCTGTTTGTACCATGACAACTTTTCTATATTTCTGCTCCTAAAATGCTAACCAGTCAGTCCTTGGTTAACTTTGGCTGATCAGTCAGAGGCCTTTTGTTGAACGGTCTATGGAGGCCCCAGGAATGCACTCCACCCCCACCACTGGCCAATGAGATCACCACAAAACAAAGCGCATGCGCTGTGCAGAGGAAGATTTCTTTAAAAAGATCCTCAGCATAGCAACAGCAGTACCCTCACACCACATGTAAAAGAGTCATGTTTCCACTGAGTACCAAACATGTTGTGTTTCTTTGAGACTGATGGTCCTTTCTTGTTTAAAATAATGCAGGTTTAGAATCATATGAGTATGAGACTTTTTTGCATCAACACTCTTTTTTATGTAAGAATAAGTTTATGTTAATAACAGAGAGGTTTCTGGACTTAATAGTTGCAGCATGGACTTTGCAGCAACATTCACAAAAAACGATGTGGAAATGCAGCCACTTCTTTTCTCTACAGTGCTCAACAGACTTGCAGAGAGGTGTGTCAGCAAACAGAGAGGTTTGACTTCTTGGGTGTTCAGTTTGACATTTAGGCGTTCCTAACAAACACCAGCCTACTTTGCAAATACTTTTCGCCTCAAACAGGAACTGGTTGCACGTGTTTTTTCAGTTTTTCACTCAGTCTGAAATGGCTATGTAGGTTATTCACATTGCTCAACAGCTTCTGAGCTGCAGCTGATCAAATCATTCAAATCAGCACTGGACTAAGTCATTGTGTTGTTTCAAAAGAACGGGAGTGTAAAGTTTCAGGAACATCAGTGTGAAAATGAATCTTTTATTTTATGTTTGCCGCTAAGCTGAACTGAAGCACTGCATGCACAAAATTCCAGGCTAAATATAATAAGCGAGAAACGCATTAAATGATGGAACTCAAGTTAACATTCTGTTCATATTTCATATGTTAAAGCAATACATTAAAAACAACCACCGGCCCCTAAAGTGTAGTTTCGTGTGCATGTTGATACGATCTCTCATCTAAAGTCTGAACATCTGCAACATAACTCCTCTAGGATAAACGCACATCTACTGGATGACCTATTTGATCAATTCATGAAGTGTTTTTCGTTGATAGAAACCTTGAAGGTCAGCTCCATTGTGCTGAGTGTTCTGATCTCTGGAGAAAATTCCAGTCTGTATTTCTATTATTTTGTGCTGCCATCTGGTGGTTAGAAAAGCTGTTTCCTGCAGGAGTACACAAATAATTAAAAATAAATAAATAAGCAACCATAGGTGAGAAAATGAAATTTGAAAAATATATCAGAACAGTTTATATTTTTACCAAAAAGGATTCCTGACATGTTTACACACTGAAAATGTTTTTAAATTGAATGTCTAAAATACAAAAGCAAACAAATATGTGTTCAATTGGGTTGATTTGGTTCACGCTTCACTCTGATTTACTAAAAGGTCATTTTACGTGCTGGTTCTGCTCATGGATCTGTTGTCTGGTTTACTCAGGAATCTGTGGCAGTGACCTGAGAGTCTGTCTCCCTTGGAGGGCTGTGTTGTCTGCTCAGTAAAATGCTGCCTTCAAGTGCTGCTGGGAAGTTGTAAAAAGACACTTGACCCTGTGTTTGTTCATGTGGAGCGATCAGAGCTGCGGAGGAAATCTGCAAGGAGACAATCCAAACTATTCATCTTTGTATTCTCAAAATAACACAAGCTAATAATCATCCAGGTGTTAATAATAAGCTAATTATCAAGGCAACCTGGATGGCCTCCAGCTTTGGGAACCACTGAAATTATTATGACCCTGCTGCTCAACTTTTTTATAAAAGAAAAGAAAATGTAAGAAATTGAGACTTTTTCTGATTTATTATTTGATTAAGAAATATGTTTTTTGTCATTGAATGTAAAAAAACATCTTTAGTTGACATTTTTCAGATATTTGTTAAAGAACAATATAGATCACACAATATTAATAATCTAATGCAAAGCTAGTGGCTCATATTCTAATTATGTTGCCTTTTTATGTAAAATCAACATATTTAAATACACAATAAATGATAAATAGAAAATTATAATAAACTAAACATTTTGTAATTAAAACAAAAGTGAAATCAGTGTCAAAGCTCCTTGTTGTGCACAGTTAATAAAGATGTGTTGATGGGAATTTATATCTTTAAATGGACACATTTTAGGCTGATATGAAATTCTTTTTTCAAATAAAAATTTAAAACACTCTTAAAAACAAATAATCATGTAGCTAATGCTTGTAAATGTAAAATAAAAAGATGAACAAACTTCACAGATATCAGTAACAATAAGGGTTTTTTTCCTCTAGAAGTTTTGCATTAATATTCACACATTCCGTTATTATATTTAGGTTCATAGATATGTCATTTTGTTATGCTTCAATTTTTCCTAAAGGTTTCATCAAGCATTCCCTTTGTAAAAGAACAAACCGTCCGAAACCATGAACATCCTGCTCTTTACAGCTCCAGCCCTGCTGAGTTTGGGATGTCCGTGATGAACCTGAAGGTAGCACAAGCCCACATAATTCCCGTCTTCAGCACCAGGAACAGGGAGCCAGGCTGCAGAGCGCTTCCGGAGGCGGATAATCCCCATCTCTGCTGTCAGGAAAGGATTTCCAACATCTACTGGGAGGATTTCTTGGTCCACCTTTAGCAGAAGCTTGGACGAGAAGGCAAATGGATATTTGAGGCTCACCTTGTGCGTTTATTTCTCTCTCCTGGCTGTAAACAACATTTGACACAAGCGACACGCTGGAGAATGTGACAGCTGTTGGCACGTTTCATCGACCACAAGGAGAAAAACTACCGAATCATCTCATTGATTTCTCATCTCAGCACCATGATGGTGACCATTAATCTGGTTTTAACTTTACTAGCTGCCGCTGTTTGGAGGATCAGCGGAGAGCCGCTAGTGACTCCTTCATCTGCGCCAAACGCGCAGTTAAATTCAACATCCATCATCACCAGCAGCCACGATCATGAACTGACGAAAAACGGCACAAACACAGCCCGGATTTCTCCTCTGATGGCGCATCTTCCCGCTCTGAAAAACATCGTTATTTTTATCTTCGTGTTAACAGCAGCCCTCATCACATGCCTGGTGGTCAAAGTGATCAGGTGCGTCTGGGTCACACTTCTACCTGTTTGAGAAACGAATCTACCAGGAAGAGTTTGTTTGTTTTAGCTTCCTTGTGACTACAAGTTGAGATAATCACATGTCTGTTGATAATCTTTATTATTGACCAAGCTGCAGCCCAACATAAGAGAAATATTTTTATTTTAGCCGTAAATACTGCATGTCATTTTATTCTAGTCATCTATTAATTTATTTATAGATCTGTTGGTTATTTTACTCATTTGTGAACCAGATGTTATTAGAAACTCCCAAAAGAAGTTTGATATAAAACTTCACACATTAAGCTAAAACTCAACCAATATGGAGTTTTTTTGGGGGCCAGTACCGACTTTTAAAAATCAGGGCAGATGATGGCCAATATACAGTGGCAATTTTGTTTTCTCTAACAGAAATAAGGAATTGGCTAACAGCTGCTACTGCATATTTCCTCCTTGGTAACTGGCCAAATATTAATCTTTTTTTGTCAGTAACTGATTTATTCATGTCAGATAATAAATCTACTTTTATGTAAAACCACAAAAAGTTAGAGTGTTTTGCTTCGTGAACATCCAGATAAGTTGTAACAATTAAATTAACTGAATTTCTCCATGAGATGAAAGCCTAGTTTGCTCCAGCAGCCCCTGAGCAATAATAAAACCACCCAGGCTCTAAATTCACTCTGCTTCATTACAAATCTGAAGTTCTTATATGTTTTCTGTTCCTGCAGATCTGGCCGACGAATCAGGAAAACACGAAAATACGACATTATAACGACACCTGCGGAGCGTGTTGAGATGGCCCCTCTAAATGAGGAGAATGATGATGAAGATGATTCAACCCTCTTTGATGTCAAATACAGGTTTGCTTCTGAGAAACATCAACACAGCACAATTTAATGGGGACATATGCAAAACTCACCTTATGCATCCTTTAGTGCTGCCGTGTGGGTCTCTATTGCCTGTATAAAAACATCCATCTGTTCTCTGTCAGGGTTTGATTTTTGGAATTATGTGCCTAAAACAAGCCATTTCAAAAAGTCTTTGTTTGTGACGTCACAAACGGGGAAATTAGCATCAAACCACCTCTCACGCGTAAGAGAGAGCTGCCGCTGGAGGAGCAGCGGCAGCTCTACTCTGAGCCCTTCTCAGGTATCAGAGCTTCTCAGCATTTAGCAGCCTAAGGGGGAGGGACGGGTGGGCGTGGCCAGCTCCAGCTTGTTTTCTTAAAGTGACAGAGCCCTGAAAAGACTCATTCTGGAAGGTACTGAAACTGCCAAGATTAAAACTGCTGAAATTGCTTTATGTGAGAGGTGCAAACTGCAAAGAAATTCATAAACATGCTTTAATTTAACTATAGAGCTTAAGAAGAAAAGTCATGTCATAATACGTCCCCATCAGTTGTCATCCAGTCCTACAGACTAAGTACAAACACAACACCAATTTTAAGTAGAAGATCTAAATATTCAAGTGTTCCTTAATATATATTTGGCTTCATTAAGGGTGCATTTTTTCTGTTCTTGTACATTTTATGCAAAACATTTGATGAAAACACTAAGAAAGATTTTTATATGGTTGAACATTTGCAACTTGTACGTCTGCTTTGACTGTACAAAAGGCTGAAGCAGCTCCTCCTGCTTTACTCTTAAACACTTCAAGGTGTCACACATGAAGATGTTTTGCAGAAGCACAGTAGGGGACTCAATTATGTTCAAGGGATTATAAATGATGAGTTTTCCTCACGCTAACACTCCGTTTGTTCCTTGTAAGGAAACAAACTGTTCTAGAGAAAGAGTTTAACTCCAAATCTATTGTTGACTTTAGGTTTCACCCTTCCGTGCTTTCAATTGTTCTTTGACACACACACACATACACACACTTCCTCAAAGGAAAACATGACGTCCTGTTTACCTGACATTCCTGACTTCCAAGTCAGCCGGGGCGGGGGAGTTTACTTCATCTTCTGGTCAGTTATCGTAGAATAACTCGAACTTTCTCCTTTCCTTTCAGGTGAATCCCAGCATGGACGTCAGTATTTTGTACCTCCTGTCCTGCCACAACTCAAGTGATTTTTTTTTCTGTCATCGGCGACTTTTGCTGTGTGTGCATGGCTTTAATCTGTTCAGATATTAGATTGCTGTTTTGTGAAGGCTCCTGTCATCCAAATAACCTAATATATTTAGTTTTAAAACAGAAAAAGAGCCTCTGTGTTGCTAAAATATGTGTGAAAGTTTTAAGTCCAACTATGTATGACTGGCATTCAACTGATCAATTCGTGATATAGAAATGAAACATTTAGTCCTATTATGTGATTTTTACCAAAGTTTACCAATAACACTAATTCTTTTAATTAAAATGACTAAATTAGAATTTTACAAGCTCACATACATCAAATATTTTGCAGAATCTATATTATTGTTCAACTAACTTGCAGGCATCTTAGTGAGATTATAAACCAGTATTTGTTTTTTAGCAAAACCAAATTATATATCTGCGTACTAACCACTTTATTGTGCACATATACTGTTAAAGGACCACACCCATCATGTGTAAATTGATCATATATGTATTTTTTTAACCAAATGTCTTAAAATCTGTTTCATTTTGCTGCTATCACAGATATTAAGTTGTCAAATCTGACCAAAATCTCAAGAATATTATCAGGATGTTTGTTTAAGTGAATGTGAATGTTGTAATCTGGTGTCTTTAAGTGTTCTGCAGCAGGTTTAAAGGCATTTTGGGGCCATTCTGAAGTGGGCTTATGTGTAAAAGTTTAAATAATTACTGAAAAAAAAAATGTAGTGGATCCTCCTTTCCTCAGCAGCCTGAGTTTGGAGAAATAGAGAATATTTTCTAGAGGTTGATGAGCTTAGCCAATCTGGTAACGCTCCCATTCAAATAACCCCACCCCCTGAGAATTCTAACCGAGCCAATCAGAGCTGAGCAGCGTACGTCACACACCGCGACGCTCAGTTTCTCATAAACAATGAAGACGGCATCTGAAGCGCAGTTCGCTGCAGCCCTTTCCTCTGTTCTAAATGACTTGGACATGTCTTTAAAACCACAAGAAGAAGCGCTAAAAGCCTTTCTTCTAAAGAAAGATGTCTGCGCCGTGCTACCAACTGGATTTGGAAAAAGTTTAATATACCAGCTGGCTCCGCTTGTTGCCAACAACTGGTCAAGCTTAGCTAAAATTTGCTTCACGCGTTCACGGTGCATTACGGTAATAAAGCATCGGCGTGTCCTTTCAGGCGAAAACAAGGAAATGACGTGGAAGTGTGAGGACGCAAGCATCTACAGTAAATTTATAACATGTTTGTTCTGGATATCGTTTGGAAAGTTTAAATTAACATTTTTGATGTTTAAGCCTCACACTTCCACGTCATTTCCTTGTTTTTGCCTGAAAGAGCGCTCCAATGCTTTATTACCGTAATGCACCATGTATGCGTGAAGCTAATGTTAGCTAAGCTCCAGCGTCGGCTGGCTTGAGCGTGTATTTCCAAGTGTCGGCTCACGTCTCGTAGTTTTCGTTCGTTTCGTTGTTTAAAAAATCCTCCCAATTGACCCCAGGATGCACCAGAAGAGAAACAAACAGGAAGCCATTGACAACGCATCAAAACCTTTACACAGAAACAACCCTCAAAACGATGAAAAATATCCCAAGTGTACAGAACTGTGAGAGCAGCAGGTTTAATGATTAACAACATGCTCAGTATTTTAGCCGGGAGTCAAAACTAAATTTCTGTTAAGACGGAGTCTGGTTTCTCCTGTCTGAGTCTGTAAATAAACGGCTAATGTAGTCATTCTACTTATTGACGTAAAATGTAATTTTTTCCTGGGCTCCTTCAAATTAAATCTCTTTAGAATTGCAAACTAACAAGTTACCAGCAGCAGCCTGCTTAGTTTCTCATCAGCAGGTACAAAAAATATATAAATCTTAAATTTAGTAAGCTGTTTACAAAATATTTGAATCACTGTTTAACCCAAAATATGTAACCTTGTTTGCGAAGGGCAGAACAGGAGGAGGTTTGGGTTTCCGTAGCTGTTAGTCGACGACCTTCAGTTGTAATCTGAGTATCTATAGGTGCAGCTGCTGAGCTCCCTTCAAATCAAATGCTGTCGACATTTTCAGACTGAATGTGTTTGTTTATAAAAAAATATATACAGAAGTGGGTTTGAATGTTTGATCAAACCAATATATGTGAATCAGTTATGATTATTGATGTTTTTTTAATCAAACTTCTGTTTTTCTCTGATTTTACGTGTAGAAAGCTGCAAATGCATTTGTTTCTCTCAGGCGTGTCTGTAAATTCTATAGTTTTTTCCCTTGTGTGTGTGTGTGTGTGTGTGTGTGTGTGTGCGCGTGCACGTGTGAAATCATGGAAAAAACCTGCTCATGTAAAGTTGCTAATTGTAGACTTTTATTAGCTCGGAGTCAAAAAGTTTCCCCTGTAAAATAAATCAGTCGTAGCTGTGAAGACATTAAAAAAAAGAAGTTGCGTGTTTTTCTGGAAAACAAGTTTGACCCAGATGTTGTGTGTTTTCCTCGGTTTCCATGTCTTTACAGCAAAATAAAATAACTTCCTTTGAAGTGTTAAATCTTTAAAGGGAGCAGCGTGGAATATGTCTCCGTTTTGATCTTTTACACGGGGGTTTGTCACAGAAAAGTACATTCACACTGTCATAAATGAACAGTTCAAGTGTCCATGAGATACAGATTTAAATATGCTCAAGTAGTAGTCCTTTAAGTCAGGATAAACATGCAAAGGCTAAATATTTTCAGTACATTTAACAGATTCGAACATAAATTAGATGAGAAGTACTAAACTATACAATCTGCAGCCTCGCAGCAGGAACTAAATGTCAGAAAGCTTTCGAAGCTGCAACAAACTTCACATTCTGAGTTAATTAACTTAATAGCATCGGTCACACAGCGTTGCTATTTTCTACCAAATACAGACCAGCTTGCACAAACAAACCCTTCATTGCTCCAGACTGCTGACGTTTAAACTTTCATGTCTATTCTTAACTTAATCGGCGGCGTAATGAGGCCGACATGCAAGCAAACAGTCGCATCCCGTCAAAGCAACGCTCTTATAGATGGATCATGTGGCGGCGAGCGCATGAGAGGCAACTGGTTTAGTTCAGATGCTTCAAATGTTTCTGGGAATTCTTGATAATGAGGGGATTTATTTGGTTCTAAAAGAAAACAAAAAAACAAAATTCCTAAAAATATTATTTTTTTCACAGGGGTGGCAGCTGGGAAGTACAAAAATATCTTCCAAGTGTTAAAATGTTTTTGCTTCAAAAGTCTGACGCAGGCATCGAAACGAATATAAAGTTAGTTAAGACAAAACTGCAGCCCTACAATGTGCAATTTGCTGAAACACAATCTAGACGGTTATGTAGCTTTCTTTCTATCATCCCTAATCTATTAGGAATAAGTTAGACAAACCTTAAAAAACTGGAAAAATCCTCTTAAATATTGCCGTTTTTGGATTATAGGCATCATTAAATCTACAAAATCAACCTGCTACAGTGTTTTAGTACCAATCCAAAGTCACTATGAGGGGTCGCCAACTCGAGGCTACCATCCTGCACGTTAGCTGTTTCTTTGCTCCTACACACCTGATTGAATTGAATGAGTAATTAACAGGCCTGTGCAGAGTTAAACGTGGTAAGGAGATGATTAAATGAGGTGTGGTAGAGCAGGAAAGACAGAAAACTAGCAGGATGGTAGCCCTCGAGGTCTGGAGGTGGTGACACCTGCTCTATACATCATCTTTTTACGTTAACAAAGGCAAACGAGTTTCTAACTCTTCTGCCTCTCAGTGTTTAACACAAAAACTGAGAGCTCATCATTCAGAAAAGCACCAGTACATTCATTAAAGGCTCACTTTTACCCCCGTCGTACAGCAACAGTCTGGTCTCTGCAGGAACTAGGTGCTCCTAGAATAAACTCTGCAGAGTGACTCAACTGTTGGCTAAGTAAACATTCATATGTGAGCAGCTGCTTCTTTCTCCTCTCAGGAGTTTCACACAATCCAAACCAGTTTTTTTTTTTGGCTCTCAAGGCAAACGAAGCAGTTCACTGTGTATTTTAAAAAGTGTTTACAAACTGTTTTAACACCTTTTTATAAGAAACTACAAAAGACATTTTTCTTTTTAAATGAAGGGCAATGTTAGAGTCGAACATCAGCTCTTTTAGGAGGTCTTTGTGCAACAGAACTCATTGCTTTCAGAAAAGGTTTTTTTTCTTTGTACATAAAACGTCCCTGATTATTCAGTGCTTCCATCTTGTGGCTCGTAAGAGACTCACAAGAACCTTCATGTGTACATTACAGCCTTTAATTAAAAATCTCAAATCTATTATTCTATAATTGAACTATTTTGATTTTACTGGTGTTTTAAATCTCTTAGTTTGAACAGAATTGTACGAATTCAGCCTCACAAAATACAAAAAGACCATTTCTTTTTCCAGCAAAACTTACTAAAATACGCCTGCTGCTTGCTTGCTGCAATATATCAAATTACGTCTTTAATTTTTACTTTTTGTCACACAAAAAAAGTGTCTTCTCTAAACATTAGCCTCAGGATTTAAAACCATCTGTCGCCCTCTTGGATGAACCCTAGAGGGTTTACGGTTGCTATAGAAACCTCGTTAAAAGGTAAAATAAACCAGCGTGATGAGTCAAGACCTGTAATAGAAAGAGTTAGGTTAAAGTACTCATTCAAGTTTTACTTTAACAGAAAAGTTGTGAAAGGAAAAAAAATTCAGGTGAGATGACGGGTTCAGAGAAGCTCTCTGATTCAGTTTTTAGATCTGGAGATCTTTCTGCTCCAGGTCGCAGGTCCCAGTGTGGAGCCGCAGCGCCCCCTGTCTGTGCAATGAGCTTAAGGTCCTGAACTCCAGCGGCATGGTGTGAGGGCTGGAGCTGGAGGTGTACTCGTACTTTAGCGTGTCGTAGTAGTGGTATTTCACCGTTTTGCCTTTTGGGTCGAGGGGAAACGGCCAGAACCCGTACAGGTGGATCTCCTCACAGAAGCGCGTGGCCATCGTGTACATGAGGAGGCCGGTGGTCGGACGCTTGATGTGGACGTTGTTAGTCAGCCAGTACCTGCCCATAATCAGAAAGCTGTTAGCTGCATTCAATAAGGGGAAAGAGGCAGAAACACCTGAAGGATACCTGATGCTAACCTGACAACACAACTAAACTTCAGATTGTTCCTGTTGTTTTGAACTGTGAGTTCAGTTTTTCTTGTTTGCATCATTTGAAGAAAAGTAACAGCAACAGGGACGGTCGAACAAGTGACCCAGCACTTCTGGCTATTGATCCTTTAAGAATCAGGACCATGGACAGCAACAGAATGATCGATGCCTTTGCTCCGCAAACACAATAACAGGCGGGTTGTCCTGTTATGAAGCCTTCTGATGGTAAGTGAATGATTTCAACCTGCTCTGACTTTGTGATGCATTTGGCATTGTTGACTGAAATTCCCCATATGTTACATCTGGGGAAGCATGATGCAATTAATTCATTGCATATGTCATGTTTGTATATATTCAACTGAATAGCAGAATAGCACATATCCACTGTTTGTGCTTGTGTCTCTGTGTGTAGAGAGCTGTAGGAACAAATGATCGCTCATACCTGCAGAAATAAAACCTCTGGAGCCACCACTGGTTGTTTATACCAGCACACAAGCCTGATTTATTCATAAAATCTTCAGCGGAAACAGCTGCTGGATTAAATATTAGCCATTAATCGAATGAAGAACAGCTAAAAAGTCCACTCTGTTCTTCTGTGCTTGTTTTTGTGGGTTTTCAAAATAAAAATCTTTGTACCATTGCTCTTTTTATTCTCGTCTACTGCCGAAAAGGGAAAGGTTGGAGATTATGAGTGTGTGTGTGTTTGCGTGTGTGTGTGTGTGTGTGTGTGTTTATTAGCAAAATATCTCATGATTATGTCTATTTTCTGTTTTAGTTGCTACACTGCACACACTAAGGCTGAGAAACTTTACTATAAAAGCTCACAAATTTGCATTTTCAAACTAACAGACTCAGAAATCTTAATTCCTGTTCCATTTGCTCGATACAACCGCCATCTGTTCAGCGGATGTAATTTTCTATCTGTCTGGTTTCATTAAAAAAAGAACATTTTAGGAACTTTTGGAAGCTTCACTGAAACGAGGATTTTCTCCATGCAGAAGCACAGCTCCTGAGAGCTGGATTTGACATATTTCGTCCTAAATTTTGTGTTTGTTTTGTTACTTTTTGTCATTGCCCAACACTCTGCAATGACATGCAGGTTGTTTTACTCAGAACGGTTTATGAGAAGTGCAGGATAACCGCCCACAGCAGCAGGTAACAAGCTACCAAACATGGCTGGTGGTGGAAATTTGAGTAGTGACTCATCTTCAGTCATTTTTAGCAAGTTTTTTTTTAAAGAAAGAAAAAAAGATGATTAGGAAGGAAATTATAGCCTATTTGTAAAACAGAGCGTTAGCTGGAGCAGACAAAATAGGATAATTTGTTCACTGACCAGCACTGAAGTTTGAGCTTTTTAATGAGGCTGGAAACATTCAGAGCTGAGTCTGGTTGGGATAAAACGAGCACTGTCATCTACAGAGGAGGTTTTTTTTAAAGCGTAAAGGCAGCAAAGGATGTGTTTTACAGATTCCTGCAAAAAAAGTAACATCTTTAACCTAAATCAATACAAAAGCTCATTAGTGTGAATAAACAAGTACATTAAATGTTTTTTTAACCATATTTGTGTTGCTGCAGAGCCCCTGCAACCCATAAACAATCTGCACATTAATTATGCAAAAAAGGATTTCTTAAAGGAGATTTCTAAATAAAAGATGTGAAAGTCAGACTTCAGATGCAATTTATTAAAAGGAAAAACTCTAAAAGCCCAAGGAATATCCTAACATGATGGTGAGAATTAGATGGACAACATGAGGTCGATCTGCACTTTAATCCAGCATCTCGGCCGGTTGCCTGGCAATCTCGACAGGACAGGACAGGACTCGCTGAATCCTGCTGTTTATCACCTGGATAAAGTCAGAGCGTTGGAGAGCTGTCTCTGTGGAAATCTTAGGTTGTCTATCAGGCCATGATTCATTAGACCTCCTATAATGTTTACCCAGGAGGCTGATATTTATTAGTACTGACGGCACAGGACTTTTCGTATTTGGCTATAGCTTTGGTTTATGAGCGAAGAAGTGCAAAATAAAATAAACTTCTCTTAAATTTAGCTGTAATTTCTATGTAGGAGGTTTGTCACGCAGTTTGTCTGTTCAGTGGACAAACAAGGTAAAAACTAATATTGAGTTGATTGCAATCTGCAACTTTGCCACTAGGTGTCACTAAGTCCAACAAATTAGTAAAGATTCAGAAATATGATCCAAAAGCCAACACAAGCATTTTTAACTGGATTTTTGGTAACACTTTAAGGGTCCCTTTATTAACGTTACTTAGTGCATTATTAAGCATTAATAAACTATTAAATAAAGTATTAACAACAGCTTAATATTAATGTTGATATTAAGTAATGCATTACTAAGCAGACTCCCCCCGGCCCTTTGTCCTAACCTTAAGGACACTTAAAAGTTAACAATACATTAATAAAGGGTTCCTTTGTTTATTAATGCTTAATAATGCACTAAGTAACATTAATAAAGGGACCCTTATTGTGAAGTGTTACCAGATTTTTCCATTTTCTCCTGCATTTTATTAAATATCAGAGTGGTTAAAATATTTTAAAGTAAGATTCTGCAGGAATGTTGTGAACAAATTGAATCTCACCTGTTGTCAATTTCGCTTTGAACAACCTCAGTTTGGAAAAACACAGATTAGTTCTGACAGGCTAGATGAGCTAGTCTTAGTGGGACAAACCCCAAATAGGGTTTTATGCAAATGTTGACTTATAAATCTTTGGTTTCATTTTGCACAGTTGATCTAGCAGGAATGTTATAACATGGCTGCACAGGAAGTGCTACAGCTAGCTCCTGTTGCTATTTCCACTGTAAACAAACAAAGAATGTGGTGTGAATAACAGTAAAATGCCATTAATGTAAATGTTTAAAAACAGCATTACCCAGCCTTTCCACAGGATGCATAAGCTGTGTGTAATAGATGCATTTTACCCGCAAGCTCCCTTCCAACCGGAAGTGTTTCAAATGCGAAATGGGACCAAAAGTATTACATGCAGCTGGTCCCGCAAGGTCAAATTTCGTGGATGTTATGCAACATTTAAGCTACCAGTGGAAAATCCCAGTTACAGCTGTTTTAAGAATTCACCTTGGTTTTGGCCCGACTCCGACTAGCCATTAGCTTGTCAATCTTGTCAGAACTCTATTTCTCCAAACAGAGGCGATTCGAAGCGTTCTCTACATCAGGCAACACATTAAATGGTCATAATGTTTCTGCAGAACCCAACTCCCCAAAAATCAGAACTGTTGCTTTAAATGGAGAAGATGTATTCAAACCAGATGAATACATTTAAAATACTGATTTGTTAAAAACATTTTAACAGGTTATTTTTGTGGCGAGTGTCAGAATATTTGCTGCAAGATTCGGGTTTCCTGCTGATTCCTCACAGGCTCCCACTCAACACGCTTCATGAGTGCAGAATCAATTTGCTCAGGATGGGGAGAAAATCAGCATATTTCCCTATATGTCAGACAATGTCTGAATGACAGAGACGTTGACAAATGAGTAAACAAATATAAGACTAGATTCATTTTATAGTGGTATACTTTTCCACAGAGTTAATTTGATGCCCGGTGGAGCTGATAGCTTTTTCACCGACTGCCCTGCTGATCAGATGTTTGTGCTGTTTAAAAATAACCAACCGGGCTGCAGATGACAGCCTGACAACCCTCTGATTGTGCTGCTCACAGGTGTTTGCACTAGATGGTGCACAATGGGAGCAGCAGCTGCGTTTCTTACCCTCGCACGGCGTGGAGAAGGCGCAGCGATGGGAAGGCCATGCGTACGTCCACCGTGTGCAGCAGGATGAGACGAAGGACCCACTCCACACGGTCCTCCCCTCTCTTAGCCATGAAGGCCGGGATCCACAGCACGCTGCCGCTGAGGTTTCGGAGGCGCTGCAGGAAGCGCTCCTTCCACTCCTCAGTGACCAGGTCCTGGAACGCTCGCTGCACCACGGAGGGGTTCATGGTCACCAGGTTGGTCCGCCGGCCCACATCCTGAGAGTACTCCTCCACTGGAGCCAGGTTACACCTGAAATTCAGATTATTTTCTATTAATATGCATCTTTACATATAAATAAGATGACGTTTGACTTTTTTTTCAAAACCAATCTGCTCAGTAATATAAAATATGAAGAGTATGTGATGTTTGGGGTGCTCATTTCCTGCTAGTTTTCTACTTTCTCCTTCAGGAGGCTTCATAGGTCCATCCTGAGGAGTAAGCAGTCACTGAACATCAATTATATATTCTTTCCAGCCACAGAGTGTTCAGGGAAGAGAAAAGTCTGGATCTCCCTACTGGACCTGTTGACCTTGTTTATGTCAAAACTAAAGACAAAATCAAAGTTTTATAGTGCTTTATTAAGTAAAATGCACTCCAATGGGCAATTAAAGACTTAAAAAACGTAAAGAAGGTCTGTTTTGATCCGTTGAGTTTTCTGGAACACAGTGAAGCCTGGGTTTTCTCTGCAGGGTGTCTGGGCTCTCCCTTAGAGATAGGATGAGAAGATCATCTGGGTCATCTGGGAGGGGCTCAGAGTAGATCCGCTGCTCCTCCACATCGAGAGGAGCCAGTTGAGGTGGCTCAGGCATCGGGTCAGGATGCTTCCTGGACGCCTCCCTGGTGAGGTTTTCCGGGCACGTCCAACTGGGAGGAGACCTAAGGGAAGACCCAGGACATGCTGGAGGGACCATGTCTCTTGGCTGGCCAGGGAACACCTTGGGATTCTGGACCTCTCTGCTTAGGCTGCTGCCCCCGCGACCTGACTCCAAATAAGCGAACAAAAATGGATGGATGGATGGACAGTGAAGCCTTTTCTGTGGTATTTTGAGGGGACTATCTTGCTAATATTTCATTGCAGTCTCAAAAACAGAACAACACATATCTAAAAGTACAAGTTTAAACTATTATTATTATTATTTCTTTTGGCTGACTAAAGAATCCTCCTAAAACGAGATCATAAATATGTAGAATCCCCAAACTAGCAATTTTATTTAAAAAGTCTCTCAAATTTTTTATTCTATTCAGACTATTTTACCCGTGGTTATAATTAAAAACAATCTGAATATTTCTTTTTGTCAGCTTTCATTCATTCCTCGTGAAGTTTCCGCTGTATTTGGTGTTTATGCTCATCTTCGTCCCTGGTTATAGAACAGCCGGTGGTAAGCAAACATCTCTGAGCTGAAATAATCCATACCTGCTCCCTCAAACACCGTCAGCCTACTTTGTGGAAACAAGTGAAGGCCGACGACTATATTTAGCAGACATTATCTTCCCATCTCATGTGTGAGTGCCAAAGCAAATTCCTCCGCTCCTCAAAATGACACATTTCCTGTTCTCTGCTTTCAGCTCTCATACTGCTGCATGGACACACACACACCCCCACCACCCCCAATAATCAGTTCCACTAAGAAAATGAAAGGTCTGCAAAACTCTGAATGAATTTTTGAATTAAAGACTGGCGCAATCACAATCTTTGAAGATGTCGATTCCTAACTCCGGTAAGCTGCTGCTTTGATTGGTGAGTGTTTTTCACTGCAGAGTTTTAGAAGAGTCAGAAACAGCCGATGCTACAACACAACCCCACACAGACTTATTTATCTCTGAATACATAAATCAGACAGCCTCTAGTTTGCACCCAAACACCAACAGAGGAGCTCAGTGGCTTCACTCGCTGTAAATCAGAGCGAGTACCAGCAGAGAGCCAGTGTCTCCCTGAGAGGCACAGCATGTTCCTGGCTAACCTAAAAGCCTTTCAAAATGTCAATTTCATGTATAATCGAGCATTTAATTGCTCTCGGCTACGCGGTTGGTTTCTGACTTTTTAAGTCGTTAAAATAAGCTCCGAAAGCTTCTCCCAAAGTTGAAAAGCTTAAAGCTGAAACGAACGCGTTGATACAATTCTGTTATAGCTTGCTTTTCATGTCTCGTGTGGAGGGAAAGCCAACCTGATAACGAAGTCGTGCGAGTCGATCTCTGGTCCACAGCTGCTGTTCAGCAGGATCCCAGAGTTCCCCACGATGGCACACTTCCTGTGATGTTGGTTTTTCATCGGGGACGCAGTTGGCAACAGACGATAGAGATTTTCTGAGATGTTTGTGGTGCTGTGGCGATCAAAAAGATAGTGGACGATGTCTCCGGGCTTCAGCGTGCCCTTCAGGATGGAGATATCTCTCTCTGGGTCGAGGAATCTGAGAATATTCTTCCTGTGGATCAGAGAAAATACGTGATAACGGCCTCTTGTGAGTGGATCTTGGAGGTGAACGGGATGACACGCACCTGATGAAGCTGGAGAGAGTCTTGTTGAAAGTCCAGTGGTTTGACGAGTGTTTGGAGGTGTTGCTGCAGCTCGGATGATGACGATCCACGTGTTTGATCATTCCCGTCACAGCAGTCGGATCCACCTGGACCTCAGCCTTTCTAAATGACAATAAAAAATGTTGACCTTTAAAAGTCAGATCAGTTGGAGCCTTGTTGTTCTTCCCCGCGTGTCATCTGGATTCCCTCCATTTTCTCTAAAGATACCAAACGTATGTGAGTGTTTTTCATTCTCTACCCAGTCCCAGAATCAAACAGATCCTCATAAACATTTATTCAGACATGCTGAGACTGTAAAATATGTGATTTTAGGGCTACAGAGAGGAGCATGAACGCCAGTCCAATGCATACAGCAAAACCAGTGAAAAGCATTGAATAAAACACTAAAAATAAATAAGTGCAAGAACAAACACGACATTTGAATCAAACATTTCAGCCAACTGGCACCGCCTTGCAATTGATGCTGTAATTAGGTCGGCACTAAGGGGCTTTGAGTGCCACAGAAGATCTAAAGCCAATCTAAAGGAAACGCAAACAAAGATCGTGGCATCTTGGGTCATTGACTTTAATCTGTATCAGTAATGAACTAGCTGATTAAAGCCATTATCACTTTAGGGTGAACTAAATGTAAAAAGGGACTCCAATAATGTGTATTTAAAGTCTTTTTTATGCAAATTCTCCTCTGCATCAGCCTCAGTCATCCTAATCATTTCCAAACAGACTGATTTATTGGGATTTTTAATTAAGCTGTAATAAGGAGGATTATTATGACTTCAAACCGGTTTTATATTTCATTTGATTGTGGTCTAATTTTAACTGCAGACTCACTGGATGACACATTGCTGCGTATTTCTAACAGCTACCTTATAAATGTTCTGACACACTCACTGTCAGTGACTCACTGAGCTAGCATGGCTGCAGAAATGTGACCCAAAGCAAAAAAAAACAAAAAACACATCATTTAGCTCCTAACTGGTGGTTTATTGCGTACAGTGCAGTGAAAAAGTAATCTCCCAACAGATTTTCAATGTTTTTTGAGTTTCACTTAACCTCAGCAAACACATTGCATTATCAGAGATAACTGAGCCATTTTGGATTTACAATGATTTTATTTATTGAGGGAAAAATATATCCAAACCAACCTGACCTAATGTGAAAATGTAACTAAACTAGCCATAACCAGGCTAAAAGGAAGGAGGATAAAAGATCTCAAAAAGCAACCACCCCATTATGAAAAAAGAAATCAAAATCGAGGAGATCTCTGCAGGCCTCACTTGGTTTAAGGTCAAAGGTCATGATTCAACTATAAGAAAGAGAAAAGTGCAAAAAATAGCATCAATGGGAGAATTTTGAGGCCAAAATGTTTGCTGGCTAAAAAAGAACGCAAAGGTCCGTCTGACATGATGATCCCAAACTGTTGGGAGAACATCCTGACCAGCTCAGTGGCCTAGTGGTATGAGTGTCCGCCCTTGGACTGGGACATCGGGGTTCAAATCCCGGTCGGGTCACACCAAAGACTCTGAAAATGGGACCCAATGCCTCCCCGCTTGACACTCAGCATTAAGAGGTGGGATTGGGGGGTTAAACCACCAAATAGTTCCCGAGCGAGGCCGCATCTGCAACTCATCGCTCCCCCAAGGGATGGGTCAAACACGGAGAACACATTTCTCCACACATCAGTGTGTGTGACGACTAATGGGGCTTTAATCTTTAATCCTGGAAGACGTTTGTCCCTTCCTATCTGGTGTTAAACTAACTGCAGCAGTCGAACACGGCGGAGGTAGTGTGATGGTCTGGGGCTGCGTCAGGATATGGACCACTTGCTGTAATTGATGGAAACATGAATTCTGTTCTCCCATCATGAAGGAGGTTATGTTTGTTTGTTTTTCTCACTCACCTGAAACATTTGACGTTTGCAAAAAGCAGAAAAAATCTTAGCAATATATGTGTAGGGGTTCTTGTGTGTGTGTGTGTGTGTGTGTGTGTGTGTGTGTGTGTGTGTGTGTGTGTGTGTGTGTGTGTGAGTATAAGGTTTCAGACCTGTGTGGTTTGAGCCGGTGTGAGTTCATCTTCTTTGAGTGTTCAATATTTCTGGGAAGAGAAAAAAAAGAGTAAACTGATTTAAGAAACACTCACAGCATCTTCTATGGAAGGCGCTGAGTGGATTCAGCATCAGGCGTGAAGTGTATACATCCTCTCAAGACGGGATGAAGGTGAAAAGCACACATCAGTGGATTTCTGTGTGAGGGATCCTCTTGGCCCCATTTGCTGATGTAATAAGAAGAAATTTGCCCCTAATGGAGCCTTATTGCACAGAAAGGAGGGTTGCTTTTCACGTTGCTGCTGAATGCATCATCCGTGATGAATTTACGCTAAATGTGCTTAACGTGCATCCAGATCTTCAAGAGTCACACACTTTAGAAAACATGACCTTGGCAACATCTGTTAGGCTTTGCAGCAAGCTGACAGAATAAATGGAAGAGTGATGAAGTGAAACCGAAGTCGGCTGTCAGGCCTTTTTCAATCATCGCAGAGCCCTGCTGGCCTTTAAATATGTTCCTATTAGGCAGCGTTTATGCAGAATTGGTTCTGGTTCTCTTCTCCCTCAGCGAATCACAAACCAACGTGACCTCATTACAACGTGAGCCACAGCCGGGTAATTGCATTCAAAACAAAATGTTCTTCCTGAGAGAGAAATATGAGAATCAAAAGCTTAACACAGAGAAAAAAACTATTTTTACATACTTACAGAGCATCATAACAGGGAGGAAGAGGATGATGGTTCTAATATAGTTTTGAGCTCAATTGCATTTTTCTTGCAGATCACTGGAAGTGGTGACTTCTGGTCTGTGCTGCACTGCTCAACATTTCAAAGTGAAATGAAAAAGAAGAAAAGGAAAGCCTCTATTGCCCCCCCCCCCCCCCCCCCCCCTTTTTTTACCTTCCCCCTCAATCTGTCCTCCCCTCACACACACTTCCAGTTTGTCTCCCCTCTCCACACACTCTATAGTGGAAATGTATCCCATCCCGCATGCAGGCTGCAAGACAAATAGCCTCCTAATCCTGGGAGACCCGGGCAGGCTGATGTGGGAACAGCTGATGCACCCAAGTGTTACAAACGTGGAAACAAACATTTTTAATCAAAGAAACTCTTTAAAATGTTCCTGCATGCACACTTGATCACATCTGAGGGGAATGACCTGCTGGACTGCAAACAATAGGCACCACATACACACACATATACACACGCGCGCGCGCGCACAATTAGATAAATAACCGTGTGTTACTCACGCAGCTTCTTCCTCCACTTCTGCCATATCATCTATGATGAGGAGAACAACCAGCAGCGTTACGAAGCCGAAGAGCAGCGAGCGGAACATGAGCGGCATGGCTGATGGGGGGAGAGCGGAGGGGTGAGGAGGCTCCTTCCACCTACATTAACCTTCCTATCGTTAAAACAACCGAGAGGATCATTCCTGTCTTTGTTCTAATCGCCGGTGTCGGACACTCCCACGCGAGCTGCGGTCCATTTCTGCCCCCCTCTTCCTCCTCCTTCTTCCTCCTCCTCCTCCTCTGGATGTTGTGTGTGTGTTTCTGTCTCCCCGACGCAGCTGCCGCCGTCTCCGCTCTTGTACCTCTCTGCTCTCCCCAGTCAAACTTTGAAAGTGTGCACCTACACATGCAGCCTTAAAGGCGCAGAGAGAGAGAGAGGAGCACACATCCACATTAAGATCTTAGAGAATTGAAATAAATCTCAGCAGGAGATGGAGCCTGAAACCTGAACATCTGAAAATAATCTTTCTCAAATACGCAGAAGCTGTGCAGAAGTTAAAATCCATTTTTCTTTTCTTTTTATTCTGCAGTAAAATATTTATCAAAAATCTTGAATCATGGTTTAGAAACAGAACACGATCCTCTGCTTTTGCTTTCTCAGCTGAATTTGTGGACTTGAGAGTGCTGATCTCAGGAATAATAATAAATAATAAAAAGAAACACTATTTCCTCCATCATCTACTCAGCAGCTTTATTTCTCTTCAAACAAGCTGGGTTTTATGCTGAGAGGACTAAGAGAGCAGTTGTGTCTTACTTGCAGTTTTTCTCAGCGGATAATAGAAATAAAAACTACAATTTGCACAATTTACTAACAGTTTCTGCTTTATATAAAGACATGTTACTATAAAATAAAACTAATCAGTTATGGTTAGTTTTTCCTGCAGGCTGAACATAAAAATAGTCTCCTACACCTATCTCCTGCATTAGCATCTGATAGAAGATGGTGAAATTCTAGGAGTTGAACATCCTGACAGATTTATGTCACACTGTCACTTAACATTCATGGACTCATCTTGACTCAACGGGGAAGGCTGTTGTTATTTTACGTTTTAGGAAACAGCAGAGAACGTCTCGACTAGTAAAAGCTAACAGTTAGCATTAGCATCTCCACCACACAGCAAAACTCCTCCAGGCTTGTGTTATTTGTGGAGATAAAACATCAACGTTGCAGGTTAGTGGTAGAGTCACGTTGCTTTTATCCAATCCGAGGCAAGATGTCTAAATATCAGGGAATAAGTCTCCAAATCTTGCTGTGTTCTGCCACTCTCTGCTGCAGAAGACTTGTCCACGCTGATCCATGTGTTTTTGTTTTTTTTGCCCCGAGTATGGTTTGCAAGGCATTCATTCCTACCAGAGACCTCTGCAAATGTATTGATTAAATGAGTGAACCACTCTTTTAAAAGAAGCAACTGAGTTCACTGATATTAGTGTCAGAAGAAGAGTTCCACTAGCCTAGTTGGAGCCACTGAAGAAATGGAGCCACCTGTTTCCTTTAGTCTTCTATGGAGGACAGAGGACCTCATGATTGGGGTCTGAGGATGTGAAAGACCACTGATGTAAACTGGTGTCTGTCCATGTAGGGCTCTCCAAATCAGAACCAGGATCTTGAAATGCATCCGAGAATAAACAGCGATTCAGTGCAGTTGCATCAGCAGTGGAGTCACATGAGAGAATTTGGAGGATTTTGTCAGGAGACTATTAGCAGAATCTACAACCGGTCTGTAAAGTGCATTACAATAATCCAAGCAAAACTAAACAAAAGCATGAATTAAATTTTCCATTTGAAGGCGAGAGGCAAGTTCTCAAGGATGGAATCAGAGATTTGACATGAGTAAATAACCCTGAGTCAAATGTTATCTCAAGGCTTTTTAGAGTGGACTTTTGTTAAAACACCAAGCGGCCAAAGGATCTCCCTTATCTCTACGGTTATTTTCTCAGGTGCAAAGATAATTATTTGACTTTTCTTTTTATTTAATTGAAGAAAATGGTCAGCTATCCTGCACTGAATCTAGATCATTGGCATCTCAATGGGCAGGGCGACAGGGGCATTGGCCCCTGCTGAAATCTGATTGGCCCCCTGAAGTGCCCTTGCCCAAAAGACACTTTAGGTTTTGTGTGAAAACACGCAGAGGACTTCAACTGCTCATTTCACTAAATTTATGTCATTAACCACATAAGGAAAAGAAGAAGAAAAATGGCCGTGAGTTTAGCGAGCTTCACATCGTTCTTCCAGGACAAAAGAAGGAGCATTAAACATGGAGAAAATCATAAATCTGGCCATGTGGAAGGTAGCAGCTACGCTGGGGGAGAAGTTATTTTGCTGTGACGTCATATATGTGTGACTTCTCATTTGTAATCCTTTTAATTACATATTTTTACAAGCAAACTACCGGACATAGTTGAAAGACAATTATTTTTTAATTTAAATTGAAGTACAGCATATGTGTGATTCAGGGCATAAGACAAAGCAGACCAAAAAGTAACTTTTATCGCCCAATTGACTTACATTCATTTTTGTTTTTCAGTCAGGGGTAAATGATAAACGGCCTGTATTTGATATAGCACCTTCCAGAGTCCTAGAACCCCCCAAGGTGCTTTACAGCACAATCAATCATTCACCCACACATTCACACCCTGGTGGTGATGAGCTACATCATAGCTACAGCTGCCCTGGGGCGCACTGACGGAGGTGAGGCTGCCGTACACTGGTGCCACCGGTCCCTCCGGCGACCACCAGCAGGAAATGTGGGTTAAGTGTCTTGCCCAAGGACACAACAAGAGCAACAGACTGAGCGGGGCAACCTGCAACCTTCTGACTGCAGAACGGGCACTTAACTCCTCTGCCACCATCATCCCATGAGCCAACAGGAAGGGAGGAGACTTAGGTTTATAAATTTTGTGGCCCCTTGATGTCCCCATACGCAGAAAAATCCTAGATCCACCACTGATCTAGACATTTCAATCGACCACACAACCTTTGAACTACATTTTGAAGAAAATATATGTGTACATGTGGATATTATCTGTATAACAACAACAGAAAAAGTTTGGACCAAGATGGAGCATAATGCTAGAACAACAATGACCCCAAAGCAGAACCCTGAGGAACACCAAATTGGACAGGACAGGAATGGGATCTGTTAGATATAGACATGTAGGTTGATCTGTTAGACAAATATGAAGAAAACCACAGAGCCTGATACACAAACCCAGCACCTCAGTCGGAAACAAGAACCCAGATTATTCCATATATTGGATTTATCATCATCCCCCTCAGTTCTGTAGATCCAGATCTCCAATCTGCAAACATACCTGTGGTTTATTGGTAAAAATTGAGGGATCCTGCGGTGGAAACAAATCTATATTGACAGTGCTGCCTGCTTTCAAATTTTATGCACATATTACCCAGCGAGTTGTGTTTTATAGCTGAGGAGGGAAAAGGTCTGATTTACATAAATTGAAGAGTGCAGCTGGAGCCTTGAGAATGCACAAAACAACAAGACAAATGATGATATTTACCCAAGTAATAAAATATAACCCTGACTGGCACTACATTCTGCACTAAAACCCTCGTGCATCTGATGGTGTGATCTTGCCATTCTAAATGTGTTTTCTTTGTCAGCAGCTCTTGCAGGATAACAGTACAGAGAAGAAGTAAGTGAAAGTGACGATTTAGCGCTTTGTTTTCTCAGCTTGATTTGTTGTGCAACAATTTGTCTCAATGAAGCGCTCATTAAGCTAACTGACAGCTTTCCATTAGCAGAGAATGTGTTCTGCCTGCAGCTGTTTCTGCGTCGATTGGTGGATTTATTTTTGACTTTCAACAAGGACACTTTGAAGCTGCAGTTAGAGTGTTTTTGTTGGGTTGTGCATCAGGATGATCACAGATTGTCGTCTACTGAAACAGATTCTTGTCCTGCTGAAGAGGTGCTACGTTGATGTTGCAATTTTAAAGTAGCTGCAGAAAGAAATGGGTAAAAGAAAAGCCCAAACTGAATATATTTGTTAAAGCTTTTTTATATGCACTCAGTGAAAGATTAGGCACAGCAACTTTTATAGCAGTTGTGTTAGGTTTTTTTTTTCACATACTAGTTTTTAAAAGGCTAAAAGGAGCAGCCACATAAAATGCTGCACCTTCTGTGGAAAGGTCATGGATGTTTATGTAACCTGTTGCTGCTTTTTAGATTACTTCAGTTTGGAGGATTAGTTCTGTCAATTTAGTGCCAGAACTGGGGGCACTTAGGGTCAGACTTTCTCAGTATTTATCCTGAAACAATCATGTAGTGTGATAAAGAAAAAAATTACACAAATCGCTTTACACTTTTCTAATCAATCAATCAATCAATCAATCAATCAATCAATCAATCAATCAATCAATCAATCAATCAATCAATCAATCAATCAATCAATCAATCAATCAATCACATTTTTATTTATATGGCCCATTTCATGCAATGTGCTTCAAATCAATACACATGAATAAGCTGTAGAGAAAAAGAATAAAAATACGTGTAAACATCAATATAAATCAAAATCACATTCACACTGTC
Organism: Aphyosemion australe; assembly: GCA_006937985.1. NCBI lineage: Eukaryota > Metazoa > Chordata > Actinopteri > Cyprinodontiformes > Nothobranchiidae > Aphyosemion > Aphyosemion australe. The sequence goes on along the minus strand of SSNS01000173.1, from coordinate 115,051 downwards.
ACGATCCTGGTTCCTTGACCTCCCCCTCACTTTTAATCACTCCACCTCAGACCTAAACCAGCCCCAGAACACCAGAAACCAGCTTTCATCTCACCAGTCATTCCCCTCAGACCAAACCTCAGGACTCCACTTCCAATCATGCCCCGAACCGGACTTCTGACCCACAGCACCAGCCCGGGACTATTTCAATTACTGCTCATGCTCAGTCATCGTTCCAGCTGAACTCTTTCCAGTCGTTCCAGTAGAACCTTGTCCAGCACTTTTCAGTCCAGTCAGTTTCCAGTCCAGCCTGTTGACTCCCAGTAAGTCGACTCTCTTTATTCTGGAACCACACATGCTTTCATTTCCCTCCGAGCAGCGGTTCCTACATTAACTGTGTCTGTTCAAACCCAGTGTCAGTCCACTCCGCGCTTGGGTCATACAACACGCCACATGTTCAGTCCAGTCCTAGCCAGATCCTGACACACACATATTAAATATGTATGTGTCTATACATCCATTCATACATGCACACACAGACACAAAAAACAGACACTTTATATGTACTTTTTATATTAAAGGCATTTCTTTGGGCTTTACTTTTAGCCAATAGTGGAAATTTACCTTTAATTCTTCAAACTGAGGTTGTTCAAAGACTCCGCTGCACCTGAGAACTTAAAAAAAGATCTGAACTATTCCTTTAAAACCAACAAAATCACATTTTTGTAAGTATTTGGGCAAAAACAAGATCACTCTTACACTCTTACATTGCAGGAGGGCTGCAACACTTCGTGTTGTTCATTTAAATCTTGAAGCTCAATGTTCTCCGACCAAACTTCAGATTCTTGGCACGTTCAGAGATCCAGCGCAGCAAACACTAAAGACAGCTTTGACATGCTGCTCAGGTCACTCACTAATTGGCTGCAGGCAGGTGTGACTGTGTTTCTGTTGTACCTGGAAAATTGAAAATGACCTGGTGAAATAAATTGGGGTCGGATTTATCCGAACAGAAATTTATTCTTTTATTTCTGCTTTTCTAATGGTGCATGAAAGAGTGGAAAATAGGCTTGTCACTGAGCTTTCTTTGTGATTATTATGCAGATTTTTCTTTCAAAATCTTGCTTCAGGTTTTATGCACTACTACATATAAATTGATAAGCCTTCCTTTTTTCTCATAAAAACGATTTAAGATTAAATCTAGAAATGTTTTTTTATAGCCAACACTAAATAGATACCACTTAATTCATGTTTTGAACATCCAATGTTCAGTAAAAAAAATGTTATAAATACTTAATATCCTACCTAAAACTCTTTGAACTACCCGAGCCACAGCAGGTCCTACATCAAACGGACATATTAAAACAAATCAAATCTCAAAAATGTCATGGAAGTTGATGCAAACAATATTTTATAAACTGCAGACAGTTTTGAGTTATAGTCATTTACACAACTCTTCCAGTTGGGATTATATTTTTGTCAATATCTGCAAGACATTTAGTGAGTGAAGATGGTGGAAGCATTGTAGGTGGTGCTGTTGAAATATATAACTGAGAATCCTCAGCATAAGAATGAAAATTGATGTTGAATATATGAAAAATTTAACCCAAAGAAAGCAGATAAATTGTGAATAGTAGGGGGCCAAGGACTGATCCTTGAGGAACTCCAAATACTACACGAGTAGGAGTGGAGGTAAATGTGTTCAGCTGAACAAATTGAGTTCTATTTGTAAAATATGACTTGAACCAGTTAAACAATTGAAATTAAATAAAACAATTTCCCTCAGGATAAAGTTCTTGCTTATCTTAAAGATGTATAAAATCACATTTGTGTTAATTACAGTGAGAGTTCTAATATTATAGTTGTTTTAACACAGCAGTGATCCACTTTGGTCTTGGCCCAGCTCAGACTAGCCTCAGTGTGGTCTGAAATAATCTCTATTTCTCCAAAATGAGGTCACATACCACGCATAAAACATTTTTTACAAAAAGAATCGTTGAAATGATGTAAACTATCCCTTATTTAGGTTTAGCTGAAAATTGCTGCTGAGCAGAACTATTCAAACATTGTTAAAGGGATTCTATGCAGTTTTGGCTTGCTTTTAGCACCCCCTAGTGTCCATTAGTGTCCATCTCCTCAGCCTTCATTAGTGCCTACAAGAGTGGTTCATCACTAAATCAAAGAAATCCGCTGTGTTCATGATCTAAAACATGCAGGAAACATGCTGGAAGCAGACTGCTGCACCAGGCATGTCAGCTCCTCTTTAATAAGGGGGCGGACCGCCACTCTGAAGTTGCAAGTGTGGTATTCTGGCCACAGAGGGCGGTGGGGGTCTGAGTGACATTTCATTAACCCTGTAAAGGGTCATTTTAGCACATACTGGCTCAAGAAAATGATTTAAAGGTTGCATAGCATGGCTTTATTACCTGCTATGATCACATTTCAGCTCATATTTTTAGAACATAAATACACATGGATGTCACCAAGTCCACATAAGACACGTGTTGAAGAACGGTGATGAGTCATGAATATCAGCTACAGGCTGAGTATTTTATTTTAATTCTAGTACTGTTTTATACAACTTACTGTGTGAGTCAGGTGTTTAATGTGTCCATTATTTATGTAAAACATCTGCAAATGTATTTTGACTCGTTTCGTTGGTTCTTTGGGATGTAAATGCTTTTAGCTAAACTACACACCAACACCGACCGCTTTTCTGAAACGACAAACAAAGACGCATTCAAGTTCAGTTGAATTTTTCTGAAAAATAATTTATTTCCAGAACAAAATAAATGATATTTTGCCATACAAAAGTATAAGAAAAAGGGACAAAGAAACTGTAACTGCAGAGGGAAGAGTAGCGTAACGTGAGTCAAGTCTCCCATCTTGTTTCTGAACTTAGATCTTACAGGCTGAGTCTGATCATGAACACAGACGGCGTACACACATTTACTTCTAACACTTTCTGTGATAAGACACGCAAACATTAGATTATACTATATTTAACTGATACTGTTGTTTTTGAGCACAACCTAATAAACGCTCCTAATCTTGTGACGTTAAATTACTACTTCAGATTTTGCTCCTTCGCTCGGCGGAGGAGCCGAACAAAACAAAAGGAAGGAATAATCTGAATCTTATTTTAATCCCTTGTTTAAGACAAATGAGGCTGAATGAATTCTGCAAACAAACATGAACGTGAAGCAACCTGCTGCAGTGCAAAAAGTAACTTCAGATCTGAATTGCACCTATGAGAGTATCAAAAACAGACTCTAAGATCCAGCAAAAGCAACGTCTAATAGGCCACTATAAATAACCCGGTCCGGGTGGTTCTGGTCTCCTTTTATGAGAAACCTTCCTGCACTGAAGCAAAACTACAGTGTCTGATCAGATATTAGCTTGTAAACACTTGGCAACAACAGAAGAACCCACTCAAGCGGTTCTTCTCTTTTTTTTTTTTTTCCCTTCAAACTATAAAATCTAAATATTTCGGAGTGACAGAACACAGTGCTGACTGAATAGATCCCGTCATCCCTCCACACATAGAATACTGGGGTCATCATGACAGATCCAAAACAAGAACTAGAGCTGAGGTGGCGTCATAAATCCCCTCGCTGAAGAAGGACTGAGGGTTACAGTTGTTTTCTACCAACAAGTCAACACAGGATCTCACTGGCAACACTCAACAACACCCTGCTGATAAACAACTAGAATGGACCCCTTTTGGAGAAGCACCTCCGCGTGCATCTCCTCTGACCTGATCGAGGAGAAGAAATCAAACATATTCCTAAGAGAGGAGGAGGTGACAGTCCACATCCTCCTTATAGAACCGACTCCATGTTTTCACAGAATTCATGGTCCTCTAGGCTATATATAAACTTTGTTCTGTCCACGAGTTTGGGGCCGTCGCTGAGAGACGGGCAAAACTCCGACGACGTCGAGTGATCCTCGTTTCCTTTGATGTATTTCTTGTAGTTGCGGCGCAAGCACAGCCACGAGGTGGAGTAGAGGAGGAAGGCCACGCCCTTGAGGATGATGGCGAGGCTCACGTAGAGGTGTCTGTACTTCTTGTTGTCATACAGCAGACAGGCACCCTTGTCGCCGCAGTCCGAGCTCCAGAAAAGGCAAGTGGAATCGATCCCCGAACCAAAGATCAGAGGAGGTGGAATAAATCCTGGAAAGCAGAGACAGCAGCTGAGAAAAGAATCAATGCCAAATACAATCCAGAGAATACATCTTGCTTCCAAGTAACCTCGTTCAGGGTAATTATATTACTTCCTCCACTTTCAGAATTTAAAATTTCATCAGTGGCGATGGTGCGCAGCTCATCTGATTAACCGTTTCTCCACGAGTAAGCTGGCAAAACGTTCAAACGGAGTTCTAGCTGCCTCTAATAAAACACCTAGACCCTTTAATCATTTCAATCTTCACACCTCATCTTGTGTTTCTTTTTTATCTCTAAAGCTTTGAAGAAAATAGCTTTAATCCAGCAGAGGATGTGAAGTATGAGAAGTCTGGTTGTAAACCCCTCTGACTTCAACAAACCTTTTTAATGCCATTTTCTCTTGATCAGACCATTCTCTTTAAACCCGCGAGATGGTTGTGGGTGAAAATCCCGTACGGCACCAACATTCGCCACATTCACAGGCCCTTAAATCCTCATTCTGTGGCTCATTTTGAACTCGTCTCCACCACAATGCTCATTTGCTGATGCGTTTGGCTGATTCTACATTTGTATCTTTCTAAATGACAGCATGAATACATTTAAGCCTCTTTAGTCTCAATAAAAGTAAAACTAAAGTCTTACCAACGAGTCGCAGCAGAAGGAACAAAACTCCAAGAGCGTACGATTTCTGCTCGGAGTTCACGGTCCTTCAAGAAGAGAAGAAACAAACCAATGACATTGTTGCATTTTTCAAACTAACTTTTGTCTCTAATCTCATTTAGGAAATAGATTTCTACCTGAGTAGGACCATGACGGAGGGCGTCTGGGCCATGGCTCCCACCATGCTGCAGACACAGATCACACACAGGAAGATAAGGAAAACCTCCCGGCAGCCCGGCATCGGACACTTCCCCGGAATTGCAGAGGCGTGTCCGCTTTTAGCAGGTATACAAGAACATCCAGTCAGGTTCTGTGAACATAGAAAGCTGCAGGTGAGTTTAGAGAGAAGTGTGCGTGATTCCAGACACTGCTCTAGTTTTACACATCCATGAGGATTCTGAGGGTTTTCACAAACCTGAGAGGTGTTCGACGCGGCCTGAGAGATAACCGACGGGCTGCAGCCGGCGAAGCAGGCGGACAGGTAGGTGACGCCGTTGGAGCCGCAGACGGGGCTGATGGAGGAGGTGAAGCAGTGGCAGTGACTGATGCACTGAGCCTCTGGTTTCTCTCCCACATTTAGAGTCCTGGAGAAGAAAAAAAAACCCAAAACAAACAGAAAACTTCAGTGAGCGCTGGAATTTAATACAGCTAAATTCTCAAACTACAACAGAGGAAAACCTGAAATCTGAGGAGATCATTTCCAGACATTTCAGAGTCAGAACAAGCTGGAATAACAGCTGATTTATTATTAGGTGTAAAGAAATTCACCAGTTTAAAACAAACAGGTGGCGTTTAAGCATCTCAAGTTTTTTTTAATCCTTTGCTGTATAAAAAAAAATCCTTCATCAATTTTTTTCCTTCCCACAAATTTTATAATGAGTTCCTGTAATATTATTGTAATAAACAGTGACGTGATCAAGTCTGCAAATAAAATAAATTATCTTAATGAATAAATCAGGTGGAACTAAGACGTTTTCCTCAAAAATACCACGAATAATTTACCAGAATATAAAATGTTGTGTTTTTGTGACCCAGCAGATTGTTTGGCCTGATTTCAGGCTGATGTATGATTAAAAAAAAGTGAAAATAGTTTTTTTAATGTTATTTTCTTTTATTTATTTACTTAACTGATCAAATTTATCAGATTTTATGATTTAAATAATTTAGTATCTGCGCTAAGTTACTGCTAGGCATTGTACACATCTAAAACAGCGTAAAAACTTGCAGGTCATCTGTTTATCGGACTAAATGAGTTTTTTTCTTACTCGTTGCCGTATGGGGCCGTGACTCCTGCGACGGGACCCGTGTCACAGCCCAGGAACAGGAAAGACACGTAACAGGCAGTAGAGACCAGGTTGACCATCATGGCCATTTGGATGGCTCCCAGAGCCGAGAGGTTGAGCTTATTCACCAGCAGGCCGCCCATGAAGATCCCCAGACACGCGCATGGGATAGCTGTCATACCTGAAGCCGTAAATCTGGTCAAAACATGTTTATATCACACGTATCCATGTATGTAGGTGTGATGTTTGCAGACCTAACAGCTGGGTGGCTGAGGTTGTGGTGAGGTTGAACTGCTGCTCCAGGTATTTTCCCAGGAAGGCGGCGAAGCCCGCCACGACGGCGACCTCCATGCAGGCTGCCAGGACGACGCAGGTGAACACCGGGTTCGATAGCAGTTGTTTGGTCACTTTGGGGATCACTGATAATCAAAACAAAAAGGATCTCACTTAATATTAAGAGTTCAGCAAATAATTCACACCACTTCTGAAGCAGAAACTACAAAAACTTGTCCTTAGTTTGTATATTTGTTCAAAAAAGATTAACCAAAGCTAGTACTAACTAGCATTTAGGGTAATTATGCAGCAACTATTAAAGCACACCATCATGAATAAATGATTCTTCATGCTTTTAAGTAAATAAAAACCAAATTCATGTTTTTATGCATTCCAGTGTTACAACCTGCAGGACAAGCTCACCTCTCAGCTGCTGACAGCAGGTGGCGCCGTTGGCAGGCTCAAGGCCGAGCATCACTCCATTGCTGGGCTTTGGAGATTCAGGGCTGAGAGGAGGAGGGAGCATAACCTGCTCGCTCTCCGCTCCCTCGTCTCTCTCCTTCACCGGCAACGAGTGAGGAAAGCCGAACATGAAGAGAGCCGAGCAGAACAATAAGGCACCACACAGGAGGAAGCCGGCCCACCAGGCCCCGATCCACTGCGGGTCGTCTGGAGTGATGCCCAGTATACCTGTGGAGGGGAGACGGGTCACTGAGCATCCAGAGAGAACCAAAAAAATCAAATACACACAGACAGGGGCATTGAACTCACCGGTATCGATGAAGATGAAGTCTACGTAGAATTTAGTGCAGAGAGAGCCGAGGATGAAGCCACAGGCGGGTCCGAACACCAAGGTGGAGAAAAGGATTCCTGCAGGGAAAGAATATCCGTCATTCAGATGAGACTTTCTGATTTATTATTTGATTAAACCAACCAACGTCTTTAGATCTCCTCTCTTAATGCTTTCTGATGCAGCAAACCACTTCTGGTAAATAAAAGAGACACAAATCAACCACAAAATCAAAACCACACAAGTAAATGACATCGATCGCCTCTTCTACTGCAGCAATCTCTGGGGAAGCCTCGGCTTCTGACGTTCGAGTCAATGCAACTTTTTAAACGTGCAATAAAAAACTCCACCAAGGTCACAGAAGTGTCACTCTGCATCAGACTAGACCAAAAGGCTGAAGAGGATGGCCCTATAACGTCAAATCAATTTCACGACACAAAATCAACCAAACCCATTTACATTTCTTAAATAGGTTCTTTAGAGAAATCAAAGTGACATCATCCAAATATTGAAATTCAGCCCACACAGCAAAGTGTTGCTTTAAAGTTTGAGTGAACGTTCAAGTGGCCTTTTGCCAGAGAGTTCAGCGTGAAGCATTTCGGCTGTCAGTAACGATCAGATCAGCGACGTATAAAAACACAAGAGTCTCTCTCACTTCCTACCAAACCTACAACAAACAAATAAAACCACTGCAAAGAAACGGAAGACACCAGAAATCAGGGAACGGCTCCTTTTTATTGTCATTTTCTGCTCCAGTGGGCAGTTAGAGATAAAAGTTGGAGCTGAAATTGTAATGAGAGCACTGTCAGCAGGGCGTGAGTCTGGACTCGTCTGCAGGCAGAGCCTCAAAGCTCCATTTGGGAGGCAAATTTTCTCCCTGATGGTGATTTAGACCAAACAGAGAAACTCCGGTCCCATCATAAAGAAATGAAATCACCTTCACTGCTAAACTTCCTCTGCTTTTTCTCATTCAGCCACAACCGAAAGGCTTTTGTGGTCGACAGACCAGAGCGGAAACGGGCACAGATGTTTCCATGAGCTCTGCAGGTCTCCTTGTGGTAATGTCTGACAACAGGAAACGCCTACATTTTTTTATCAACTGTTAAAAAAACAATATCCCATACACGAAACACCAATTTACATGACAGAAAAGTGCAATTTAACAAAAGTTTCACAAGACAAAAGAAAAAAAACCTGTCACTGTGACAACCGCATTTGCCTGCGGTGTTGCAAATGAGTCCTGTGCACTCTGTTTCCCTAGAAACGGAGTGTTATCTGTTCGTGGCAACATCACAATTGCTTTCACCACAGGAAACAGCAAAGAGGAAACTCAGTTTACAAATTCACCTTATAGGTGGTGATGGTCCAGCTTAACCGCAAGTCAACGACTGCTGAGAAGATAAATGTTTCCATTGAGATCTGTTCCGGCCCCCGGTTGCTTAAAGAAACTTTGTTTGATAACGTCGTGCCACGACATGAGCAATACGAGTGAAAAAGATCTCTGACATCTGCGAGAGAACTTCCTCGTTATCGGCACAAACAAGGATTTCCCTTTTGGGTCAATCTAAACAAATAAATGTACAGAATGAATCAAAGTTCAGGCGTTGGAGTTCCAACGTTCCAGTTTAAAAACATCGTTACAAGATTTTAGCTTTCGAAAGGAGAGAAATTAAACTAAAAATATAAAATAAGAGAAGGCATGCAAAACGGAACGTGACAAAATAATTTTAATAATAATAATCGTGAAAATGAAATCACAGATTGGATTAAGCCATATGGTTTTACCATCAGTTCATTAGATTATGGTGAATTTTTTCTGAGTTTTATATTTTCTATAGGAGCGGCTAAGTGACTCACATGAAGCCATTAAGAGTAGCCTATGCATATAATCTGTGTTGATAAAAAAATATGTTTTTTCATTAAAAAAATCTGTTAATCTGGTTAATTCTGTGTCATTGGTAATTACAAGTTTATAATTTCGAACAGATTCACTTGTTTTAGACTCAACTTTAGTTTTTACTGACATAAGAGTGAAGTTTTAGGAAGACGGATTATCTACGATTCATGGTCACACATGAACTGCTAATTCGCTCAGGATTAATAATCCATCCTTTGGTTTGTTTTCATGAGTTTCTCTACTCCTCTGGACTCTCCGTCCATATCCTGTGTCCAGTAACCCACTATGCCTAAATAACCATCTTGCCTTCAGGTCAACGATAAAAACAATGTTTACAAATTGGAAAGAAGCACGTTTCATGTTTTCACTGCAGGATTAGACAGGAAGAAAGAAAACTTAAGTTAAGCCCATTAAACTTCCGTGAGAGACAACACCGTGCTGACTGTAATCTCTGCATTACACTACTTTTTCCCCAAACAACCTCTAAATCCCTTTTCCCCTTCCAGCAGCCCAGTTACAAGATAAGTACAAAACAAACTAATTTGTTCATGCTGTACTTCACTTAAGCCTTTTAGTACGCTGTGAATGATGGTCTCGTGGGAGGATGTCAGATGTAATTCAATAACAAAGCTTGGATCTAGAGCTATTGTCTCACTCTAATTTACTTAGAAACCAACAGAAACGGCTGGAGAGTCGCTGCTTGTCCTCTTGAAGACTTTCATTAAGCACCAGATGCATCACAGAGCTCATGAGCTGCAGCTGATTAGGCTGAACAGGAAAGTTTGTGGAGGTATTTTTTTTACATTTTCCATAGAATCTAATTCACGTAAGGAAAATTGTTCGTTTTATGTTTGCTAAGTATTTCTTTTATCCAGGCTGCAGGGCTGACATGGTGAGCGAGGTTAAACAGAAATGCTACATGATCTTTAGTTTGTTTCCAGCTCTCAGTGTACAAAGGGAATTCCTCCTTCTCCTTCGTTAATCCCGCTCAAGTTGGCTCAGTAATCCTCTGAGTTAAGAGCTAACGCGGAGGGCCAGACTACGGCCCGCGCCACTTCCATAAACTGAAATACAGACGGAGCCGAAGGACTAAAGATAAAACCAGGAGTTGCAGCATTTTGTCTCCGGGGATTTTATGTCACACAATCAATGTGAGCTGGAGAAAAGTGGTTCGAGTCACCATGTAAAGGAAGTTCAGATCTGAAGTGACCATAAAGTTTAAACACCGTGAGATTTAAGGGGCTTTTTAACAAAGCCCTCGCCCGTAGATCAGCTCAGGAAATCCACTGTGTACAAATGTTACGACATTTTTTAGATTGAAGAGCCTCGAGAGGTTTAAGGCTGATTTAAGGCCATTTTTTTCCCATGTCCAGAAAAATAAGCCCGTGTTACTCACATGGACAGGAATAGAAATTGTAGTGAGGATGGGACACAAGAGCATTTTACACAAAGCATTTTCACCAAGATTCTCATCTGACACTTTTAAATAAAAAAATAATAAGACAACAAATCCAACCATCCTCCAGGATTCTGGGCCTGTAAACAAACAGATTTACAGCCTAGGAAAGCTATAAGGGGAAGTGATTTTAAATGCCCACAGAAAGGCATCATTTCTTTCCCTTCAGCAATGGAAAAGTGTGTATAAATGTAAATTTCACTGAAGGTAAATAACTTAAACGGCATTATGTTATTTTGGTGAAATCTTGAAATTAAAAATACACAAATGAACGAGACACTGAAGTTCTCGAATGATTTGTTTGGAGTATGAGGTACAACCACATGACCCTGTAGGTCAATATTGGTTAAGCTAACTGAGTTGTGGACATATTTGTGTTTGCTGAAGTCCATAAGCTTTGATGTAGACTAGAGTAAATCCACACAGTAGTTCATGAGAAGATTTGCTAAAAAACTGACACACACTTTCACCTTTAGTACACGAGTAATGATCCTTATAAAATAATAATCTCGAAATGAATCCAACCTCGTGGTGAGATCTTGTATCTTGTGGCTTTAATTTGAGAGTAATTAATGGAACAAGGAACGCTTAAATTAGCTACAGTCAGGCATCCATGTCACCATGAGTTTTGTTTAGTTCACAATCTGCTCTAGAACGGTATCAGAATGAATTGTTGTTATTATATTGTTAAAGGTTGAATATGGAACACAGACACTATAGTGACATCTAGTGTTTAGAGGTGGTATTGCAACAACAGAACAATTTTTCCAGCTGTCGGCGTGTTGGTTCACTGCTGATACGTGAAGTGACCACCAGCACCATGTCCAGCGACGAATCGTACAGGATAAGGACTAATTTCTATTAGTAAGTTTATTTTACAACAGTATTTACCGTTAGAACATCTTCTGGGCTCAGAATCAGCTGCTTGACGTGTCAATTCCACCATTTTACACAGGCCCAGCCTCTCCTAGCTGAGCGGACTTTTTACCGCACCAGTGCCCTCTAGTGGCTGGTGGATGTAAACATAAACCCAGTGTCGTGCCAGTCAAAATAAAATTTTTGATTATTTTTTTAAATATAGCTTTTAAAGGAAAACATTCATTCTGCACACCTCTAAACACCCTATGGAGGCATTATCTTTTAAAAAATAGCTTTTTAATAAAATGTTCAATATTCCACCTTTAATATACCTTTTTGACTAAATGCACCTGATCATTTCTTTTTTTTTTTCAGTAACACTTTACAATAAGGGTCCCTTTATTAACATTAATTAGAGCATTATTAAGCATTAATAAACAAAGGATCCCTTTATTAACGTTTCCGATATTGTTATTACGTGTCCTTAAAGTTAGGACAAAGGGCTTGGGCGGAGGTCTGCTTATTAAGCAGTGGTTAAAAGTTTTTTAACAGCTTATTAATGCTTAATAATGCACTAAGTAACATTAATACAGGGACCCTTATTGTAAAGTGTTAGTTTTTTCTCATAAAACATCATTCTCAAAGACTTCTGTTCTGTCATCCACCGAAGGGAACTGATGACTCGTTTTATCTACAGCAAACCTCCACTTCTGTATTCTAACCGCAACACTCAACAGCATTTAATTAACACCAACGACATCTTTGTCGGAGCAATTAAAATAAAATTGGCTGTTAGGATCTGAGCTAATACAGACAGAATTAATCTATTTGCAGAGAACAAATAAAGGCTTCAATTTATTTAAAGGCGCACAAAAGACTAAACGGATGGTTACGTAAACGCGGCTGCTCTAAAGCCTACGGGGGGTGAGAGCAGGTAAAAGTCAAGCTGCAGGCACCTCTAAGGTGAGGTCTATTTTCATAAAGCACAGAAGAGATTAACAGCCAATTAGCCGAAATTTCATTGATCTACGAGGACTAACAGCATTAGACAGCAGCTTTCACAGGAAGAGGACTCAACCCGCCTGAGTGGCTTCAGGAATCAGCATCAAAATCACTTGTCAAGAAAAACATTCTTCACTCTATGAATATTTTAAAAGGACCTTCAAAAGCCTCTTTGTCCTCACACCAAAACAAAAACGCCCTATCTGCAACTTTTCCATTATTGTTTTAGATAAAAAAAAAAACTTCACTTGAAAAGATTGGAATCATCCAATTTCATTTCTCTGATCAATGAATGAGAAGATTAAAAGAGGAAAACAAAAACTGCTTCCTATCCTATAATAACCCCGTTGACTCCACACAGTCACGACCTACATAACAAGCCAGAGCTTATGGCGGCCTCTCAACTCACATTCAAATGCCATTACATCAGGATCATCCTACTTTAACTTCCGCTTGCGTCAAATCTTCTACAATTTCAAACCAGCACATGGAAAGCTATAATCTGAAACTAAAATAACCCCCTTCGTTGCTGTTTGAACCAGAGCAGACAAGAGTTTAAATAGTTTTCACTTGTGCCATATGGATGCTGTATAAAACCCGCAGCATGAGGACATGTTTAATGCTATTAGCGTTTTGACCCTAAGGATGAGGAGTGGGGGTTGCTACAGAGCACCGTTAAGCTAAAACACTGGATGCTCAGCAGGTCCTTTTACCTCAAAATCCACTCACGCTGGCTTGAATTCAGATTAAGCAGCTCCCAATATGAGTCTTTCTTTAGAATCTACTAGAGAGATGTGAGGTGTGTTTAAGTATCAGCATGTACAAGTAGGGAGAAATTAAAACATTCAATCATTCCCTTCAAATGTCCGCAAAGAAGCCAAAGTTCAAACCTCAAAACCTCAACGAGTGTTTCAGAAACATGAGGGGATCCCACACAACTGAAGGTTAAAGCTGATGAGTCAAATCTAGCATAAACTCAATATTACTGATGTTTTGGGTATTTATGACAAGCTGAAAATAATTGCTGCAGTCCATTGCATCCTTGATGACCAGGCTGGGATAAAGCAACAAAATTGCCTGAATTTGATATAGAGCCTTCTAGAGTCTTAGAACCCCCCAAGGCACTGTACAACACAATCTGCCATTCACCCATGCACACACACATTCACATCCTGGTGGCGATGAGCTACAATGTAGCCACAGCTGCGCTGGAGTGCACTGACAGAAGCGAGGCTGCTGACCACTGGCACCAACGGTCCCTGCGACCACCACCAGCAGGCAAATTGGCTCAAGTGTCCTGCCCAAGGACACAACAGCAGCATTCTCTGCTGGGAGTCGGGATCAATCCTACAACCCTCCAATTGCTGGACAACCCACTCTACCTCCTGCTTGGTAGGCCTGAAGCAGATCACCAGCGGTGCTGCAGGCTGAGCTGGTTTGTTGAAGTTAGAGATGGACAGCTTTGTTTGAAACTTCCATCACTTGATAAAAAAATGTATTCATTATTTTTCCCACTCTCTGGCAACACACTCTAACACGACTACTAGGTTGTACCAAGGTGTTTCTCAGCCACCACAGAGCTTTTGTAGGTAAGGGTGTATATTTCACTGACCCAAAAAAGTTTGCATGCTGGCACAGCTGGTAGCGCTGTTGCCTTGCAGTAAGAAAGTTGCTGGTTTGAATCCCTCCTGCACAGACATTTTGCATGGAGTAAGCACGTTCTCCCCATGCAGCATGGTTTCAGTCAGGTACTCCGACTTCCTCCCACAGACCAAAAACAAGCGTGTTAGGTTATTTGGTGATTATAAATTGTTGCTAGGTGTGAATTGTTGTTTATCTACAGGAGATACTTCAAAAATGAGATCATGCAAAAGTTCATTTATTTCAGTAATTCATCTTAAGCCTTTATTTGTTATAATTGTGATGATTATGGCTTACAGCTTATGAAAACCCCAACTTCAAAATCTGAAAATTAAAATATTGTGAAAAGGTTTAATATTCTAGAAACAAAGTGTCACACTCTGATCAGCTAATTAATAAATGGCCTCTCAGTCTAATTGAATTACTGAAATAAATGTACTTTTGCACGATATTCTAAATTTTAGAGTTCCACCTGTATACGTGTTGATGTTCATGGTGTCCCCCTGCCTCTTGCCTGATAACTGCTGGAGATAGGCAACAGCTCCCTGTGATGAAGTGGTTAGGATAATGGATGGATGGTTTGTTGTGCTGACAGCTTTGTGATTTATTAATTAGCTCTGTAGTCAAGGGCAAAATAAATCTGTTGTGAAAAAAGTGAATAGCTAGCTCTGAATGTGTCCACGTGTTGTGGTGGTGTTGTGGGGTGAGGCAATTTAGGAAGAATAATTAAACAATTAGTCACAAATTCAAATACTATTAGGGCTTGAAGTGGCCATCTTGTTGAGTAATTTCAACAGTTTTTATAAAACAAAAATCATTAACTCAAATAAAGCTTAGTCTATTTTATTTCAACCCAATGAGCAAGGTCATAATATAAATTGGGGTCTTGTCCGGGATGTTTCATAGAGCATAGCGAGTGAAATGTCTGTGTGGATTTTCAGTAGCTTGTGTTAAACTTTTTTTATCTTCTGTAGGATGAGCTTAGATGTTTTAGAGAGCATTAGCTGCTATTCACTGCATGTTTGTGATTTATTGTTGTAAGTAGATATGGCCCCTTGCATATTTATACTAGCCTTTTTAAATGCCAGCATGATTGAGGGGATTCTATGTGTTGTTTAATGTTCCCTGTAATGTTGTGAAAGGATAATTTATGTTGGGCCTCAGTTTGCTGGGCTGAACACTCTGAGCAAGAAATCCATCTACGGTAGTCCTACATTGTCATGGTGCAAATAACAGAGCATCCGTGATTTCCTCTGCTTGTCAGGTGTGTGTGTGTGTTTTTTTCTTTTCTGAATGGGAAACTGATCCAAAGGGTGGTCCATGAATTTATAAATAATTTAGCTACACATGGCTGGCTGCAGAGGATTCAAAACACCTCACAGACTGATACGGTTTATGAACTTTGCACCACACAGGACTTGAAGTCAAACCATAAAGTCACTTCAGGAGGTTAAAAAACCCCTCTGTTCCCAATAGAGCTCCGTCTCATTTTATAATTCAGTGGCTGCAACAGCTGAGCTTCCTCAATCTCTTGGATGACAATACAGAGAAATGACTTGAATAAAACACTCAGTGGAATGCAATTACAGGAATGCTTCATCAAGTCAGATATAAAACTGAGCTGGCCAGGAAAGCCCTGGCTTGTCATGAAAAGAAATGCTTTTATAATCTATGAATCCACATCTGGCTATTGTACATTCTGTGAGGAAGAGTGAAGTAATCCAATGCAAATTTAAGGGAAGGACAAAGTTCAAACATCTTTATATCCCTTGTGTCTAAATGTTTAAAAACTAGATCCTGATTATAAATGCTTTGTTCAGGTGAAGTCTACAAAATGGATGTGAGGAAAATATTAATTTGAGAGGTTATTATTTGACTTTAGGCCAAGCCTTCCAATATCTTAGCTCTCATCTTAGGAGGTAGAACAAGTCTGCTGTGGTAAAGAGGGAGCTGAGCCAGAAAGCAAAGCTCTCAATTTACCAGGCGATCTTCATCTCTATCCTCATCTATAGTCACGAGCTTTGGGTAATGACTGACAGAAAAAAAATTGTGAATACAAGCAGCCAAAATGAGTTGCAGGGTAGCCTCTTTCATAAAGCAATGCTACCAATTTGTCACAAAGCTGAGGCGGCACCAGGGAGCCTCATAAGTGGTCAGACCGTGGCGGTAATGTGGCACGATCATGTGCTTTTCAAAAAAGATTACGTGATGGCGGTATAAAGGGGGTGTGGGGGTGGACACCACCCTCTGTTGTGCCAAGGTATAATCTTCATTTACAAGTCTGGCACTGCGGTAATTTTACTACCAAGCCTGGCGGCACAAAAGCCGCAAAATTCCCGCATCGTCATGCCGCTACTGTGCTTTCATAAGACACACCGTGGCAGCAGTAGTTTTGCCGTCTTGTTGTTATGGTGTGTCTCGGACATCCAGGAGCGACTTGGAGTAGAGCCGCTGCTCCTCCATGCGAAAGGGACCAGTTGTGGTGATTCTGGCATTTAGGCAGGTGTTTCAAGTTGACCCGAGACATGCTGGAGGGACTATGTCTCCAAGTTGGCCAGGAAACACCTTGCAATCCAGCAGGTAAAGCTGCTGGAGGTTGCTGGGTTTAGGCCTCTCTGCTAGGGTTGCTTAGCCTAGAAATGTAGATGACAGTAGCCAAAGCAAAATGATTTTGTTTTGCATGTCGGTCTAGTCACGCTCCATAAGAGCCTCAGCAGGGGGCGATATCTTCGTCCCCTGCTGCCCGCACATAAACGGAAGCGGAAGTGAAGGCTGCTTTTAGCAGCCTAGCTCAGAAGAAGGCCACAGTAATGGTCGAAACGTCAGCATAAAAAGGTAAAAAAGATCTCCTATCTGTGTTTTAAAAACAACGAAAAGTTAAAAGGATTAAAGAAAACATACACAGAATGAACGTACCGACGATCAGTACAGTTACTTTTCCAATAAATGCATGTATGCAATGTAATATTTGGCCCAGAAGTGACTTGTTAGAGAAGGACAATAATACAAATACTTTTAAGGAAGCAAACATTTAGACTTTCATTATGGCTTTTATCTACCATGCTGCCAACTCAAAAAAAGAAACAGTTGAATCTCTGCTCATAATCACTTTCTTCTTTCACATTAGAGGCCAAAGACATTTAGTCACTCTAAACTAGGGCAGGGCGATATGGCCTAAAATCAATATCACGACATATTGAGGACTTCACCTTGATAACGATAAACGGACGATAACTACAGGTATGCATAAAAAAAAGTTGTCCACTAGATGGGGTGTCACGTTTATTACACTGAGTCACGTTGTCATGTGACTGGAGGTGGTACAGCTTCTTAAAGGGACATGAACGTCACCAACCTACACACATCTTTTCATTTTTTTAATTATCTAATTCATTGACGTGAAAAATTATATTGGTTTGAGTCAGAAATTTTTATAATGATAAATTTTCAATTTTTCACCCAGCCCTACTCTAAACCTAAGTTTATTTATAGGCCCAGTTGATGTTGTGTCATAAACTATTTCAGGAATTAGTAATGAACCCAAACTGAACCAGCTCTGGACATTAAACTGCAGTTTGGGATAAAACTGATCCATTTTAGTCCACTACACTGCAAAAAGTCTAACATGCAGCTTTTCATTCAATCTAATAACTGCTATTCAAAGCAAAATAAAATCACTGATTTGATTGTGAAAGTCTTTCTTTTTGAATTTCAAAACATCACTTTTGACTTGTATGGAACTAATCATCAATTCAAAGCTCACAACACAAAGGTTTTGATTTCTTTCAATACGTATACTTCTTTTTATGTACAGCAAATAATATTTTAAATTTGAGTCAAAGTAATTTGCACTTGAACACCCGTGGGAGCTACTAGTGTGGTTACATGTGCAGTATCAACATCTAAGTTGACCCAGGTCGATCCTATGATAATAAGCTGGAAGTCTTATTCTAGTTTACATGCGCATTAGAAAACCAAAGTCTCAAATGAAGTTCGTTCCACTCCGATACAGTAGGTGGCGATATGCGCCCTTTCATGTCGGGCATTGTTCTGGTTAGCTTGTAGCAACTCAAATAGTAAACAAACGCTGGTATGAGTGAAGCAGACGGAATCGAAACAGGATATACACAATGGCTGAAGGAATGGACAACAACGCTGCAGCACAGCTTATTTGGTACGTAGTGTACTGTTTGATGGTGTTATGAGTGTTACGTTGTGGCGGTGATATTATCAGACGAGCGCTACTGCGGTCGCGTCACTTCCGGAACGCGAGCGTCCAGATGGTTCCGTTCAGCGTTTGCATGCAGAATGAATTCAGATAACTACCGCACGTTCTGGGTGCTTCAGCCCGATTAGAAGTTCACCTTCTGCCAGACTAACGCGTTTACATGCATTTAAAAAAACTGACGTGTCGTTTTAGGGCAATACTTTTCTGATGCGCAAGTGAGCGAGGTGCATTATGGGTAGCCATGTTCCTAGTTATTTTGTTCTATTTTGGGGTCTTTATGCGTGTTTATTTTGTGTTTTTATTTATTACTTCATTCCCTGTTGTAAATGTGGCTTTAATGAAACAACTGTTGTCAAAGCAAACATGTTGAGTCAAATTAATTTGGTTGAAATGGAAGACATTATGTTGGTTCAATAACTAAAATACAGTTGTATGGAAAGAAATTTATTTGGATCAAAGCAAAGAATTCAGGTTTGGTCAAGTGAAGTAATATGGTTTACATCAATATAAAAGAATCAGGTCATATAAAATGATTCAATTTAGTTTCTGTGAAGTCAAATATTTTGGATGTGAAAATAGGACATCATTTTTTTAAATTTGAGTAAGGTTATTCTTTTTATAGTGTATATGTGGAAGTTCTAGTGTTTTTGTGAGGCGAGTGATTTTGAAATGCTACTTCTAAGACTGCTGTTATACTAATAATAATAATGGCTTTTCTGAGCCATAAGATTACACATTCAGGCTGGGCATGTTTCCAAATGGAGCAGTGATGTGATACTGGAGGCTCGGAGGTCTTGGCCAGACTGCTAACTGTCAAAACCGCAGGGTCAAAATAGGAGTAGAGACACAAGAAGACGAAGGAAGAGGGCGACAGACAGAAGGCGTGAGGGAGTCAATTCACCAGAGCAAAGCTCAGCCACACAGTNGTTGATACGGTGCAAAACTTAATTTATCTCAGTAATTCAGCTTAGACTGCAAGACCATCTAAAGGCTCAGGAACCTGTTACAGGTATTCTGGATTCATTAGCTGATTAGAGTGTGACACTTTGAGTCTAGAATATTGAACCTTTTCACAATATTTTAATAGTCTGAGACATTGAATGTGGGGTTTTCATCAGCTGTAGCCATAACCATCACAATTATAACAAATCAAGTCTTGAAATATCTGCATTTGCATGTAATGAGTCTGTCTCATAGACTAGTTTCACCTTTTAAGTTGAATTACTGACATTAATTAACTTTTGCACCCTATTCTCATTTTTCCAGTTTCATCTGTATGTATTTGAATTCATAATTTGATTAATTAAAGTTATGTCAGTAGCTAAACATATTCACACAAAACAATTCAGCATATAATCCTGATGTGTTACAATTCAGTATGAGATTTAATGCAAATAAAAGCATTCTGCCAATCATTCCAGCTGAGTTTTGCTACTGAAATAATCACTACCAACTGAAAAACCTGCAGGATGGCAAATGATTTCAATACTTTCACTGATTCAGCAGTACAGTAGTGAGCTGAAAATTCCATTTTCTTTATTTTTATATTACCTATTTTCCTCTTCTGTGATATTAGTTTGTAATGGTGGTTGATTTACATGATTATTGTGTAGAACATTTTCAAAGTGTGTATATCTTTTTTAACAGGGAACCAGCAGGAATGGCAGCAGAAGAAGAGTTGTACAAAAAAAATGAGTCTGCAGGAAATTCTTTTTTCAGACACAAATGCCGCTGAACCTTTTAAAAACTTTTCAGATCGCTTAACAGGGGGTGTCTGAAAAAACTACTTTTCATCTACTACTCAACTCAATCTTTATTTCTAAAGCACCTTTCAGGCACAGGGGTGAAAACAAAGCGCTGTACAGACATATAGTAGTGATTGACAAGACAAGGATTAAAACAAAAGAATTAAAAACAACATACAAATCACATTAAAAAAGAAAATACAAGCAGACTAATGGCCACAGTTAAAAGCCAGATCAAATAAAAAAAGTCTTCAGCCTGACCTTGAAAACTGTCACCGATGGTGAAGCACGCACATCGAAGGGTAACTCATTCCAGAGTTTCGGGCCCGCCACGGGAAAAGCCCTATCTCCTCTTGTCTTTAAACGAGTCCTAGGAACTGTGAATAGGAGACTATTTGAGCGGAGTGCCCGTGCCGGTGTATATGGATGCATCAGTAGCTACGTTTACATGGACACAAGTAATCGGATTAAACGCCCTATCGGATCAAAAATGCGTCATGTAAACATGTCAATCGGAATATTCTGATCCGATTCGGCCTGATCCGAATGAAATTTCATTCCGATTGAGAGAGGTGGTTTTGTCCGATCGTCAATCCGATTGGCGTCCATGTACACAGCCATTCGGATCGTTGGGGTAAAATAATGCCCACTGCGCATGTGTGCAACTTCAGCGTGCCCTCTTTTCGCCTCTGCGCATGCTCAGGACAGATCGAAAACATGGCGGGCTGTAAACAGAAGTGGTCTGTTGCCGACGCTGTTTTTTACTGGAAATAATACGGGAGCTCAATATTACTGAACGTCTCGATGGCCGAACGGTTAAAAATGCCGAGTTATACACTCAAGTGCAACTAAAGTGCATCTAAAGATGCAGGAAGTGGGAATTCACCGAAGCTAGAGAATAAGCAAATAAAATGCAAGGGGAAAGACGTGCGGACAAGATGGCGTTTGTTTACAATTTCTCTTCCGGGAAAGACAAGTCTGCGCATGCGCAAACTATGGTGCGGGCATCGCGGCGTGATCGGATCATTCCAGTTAGTGTCCATGTAAACAGAGATTTGGGATTTCCGATCAACCAAGATTTGAATCGGATTGGGCAAATTTGGCGCATGTAAACGTAGCTAGTGACCCGTTTGTAGCTGCGCTGAGATGTCGGAGCAGAGATGACTCCAAACACAGCCTCTATTGTTGGACGGTGGCGTTGGTAGGATGGCGAAGGCAAAAGGGCACAACATCAGTGCAGATAAGCTCTTAGCTGGAGAGCTGCAGCTGTTCTATTGAAGACGAAGAGCAGGATGAGATTTGGGGCTGTTTGACAGCAGCTGGCGGCAGCTTCTTCTGCAAGTGGTTTGGCCTAATTACCAGGATAGAGGTGCCAGCAGCCTGTTTTCCTTTTCCCCAGGAGCACGAGCGAAGTGGGCAGCTGATTGCACAGCTTCATATCTGGAACCGAAAAGGCTAGAGCAACTTCCTGTGGAAGAGGATGTGAAGAAGTGTTGAAGATCAAATGAGAGAGACAAACAGGATTAAGTGATGATTAGGGCTGTAGCTGATACAATAATGGCTTGGTTAAAAGCAGCCAACAAATCGATAAAATAGATTTAAACTAATAATGCATAAACAAAGCTTGCATCTTTTCTGACTAACTCATTTGTGGTACATACTAAAACCAAATAAAGTATTATTTGCCCAATGAGAAAGTAACGTTAAAGGAATACTATGCAGTTTTGGCTTGCTTTTAGCACCCCCTAGTGTCCGTTTGTAGAACCAAAAGCAAAACTTATCTCCTCGCTGTGCGTTTGTCTTTTTAACACTTTAATCTAACTGCTGAAACATCTCCTCAGCCTTCCTTAGTGTCTACAGGAGCGGTTCATCACTAAATCAAACAAATCAGCTGTGTTGACGATCTAAAACATGCAGGAAGCAGACTGCAGCACCAGGCATGTCAGCTCAACAGACCAGACCTGCAACTCTGAAGTTGCAAGTGGAATATTCTGGCCACTGGGGGCTGGGTGGCCTTTCATTAACCCTGTAAAAGGTCATTTTAGCACATGCTGACTCAAGAAAATGATTTAAAAATATCAAAAAGTTGCAAAGAGTCCCTTTAATCTCAGGTATTAATAGCTATCCTCAAATCGAACAGTCTATTTAATTAGACAGCGTTGTCTTTAACAGTCTGCCATCACTGATGCGAGGCTTAAATGCTGCTCCAGTAATCCTCAGGGCCAACTTCTTAAACACCACTTAATCGATGAGGCTCGGGGTTTATAATGACAGTTTGGTTCTACACAAGGTCACAGGCAGAAAATCTTTTTATGACATGAGCCGAGTAAAACAAGTGTCCTCGTTTGTGTGTTCTTCTTTTCTTAACTTTGTGTAATCTCTAAAAATCAATCAAAATTCTTTCTCCACAGCAGGAACAGGGACACAAGCAGATAAACAACAGTCTGTTTCCGTGGCAACAGTCTGCTGATGCTGCTGTGGTTATGATCTGTCTCCTCCCACCTTTATCACTGTGCTCCTCCTTCAGTGGATGACAACAAAAAAAAATCCCCATTTTAATCAGCGGTGACGGAGCCTGACCCAGATTGCCTCCAGAAGACTGCCTGGCAGCACGGTGAGGTTTACAGACAGGATACACGGATTCATGATGAAGAAGAAAAAGGTGTTATGAGCAGGTTTAGAGGAAAAAGTAGAAGCTAGGATTAAGATAGGATGCCACATGGGGACCCTTCAGTCTGCCGAGCCTCATTTACACGATTACAGATGGTAATCTGCATCAAACAAAGAGGCTTTTAGCTCCAAACAGTTCAGCATGCTGTTCTTACACGGCCACACAGTAATGATCCATATCATACAGAGGTCTGACCTATTTCCCGCCCAAACACGTTTTCAGTCCCCTGATGGTCCAACTAAAGGATCAAAGAGTCATCACACCAGAAAAGCTGGCCTCAATCATCAGCGGGCAGCAGCCTCCTCTTTCAGCTTTACCTAAACTATGATTAGCTGAATCACCGGTTAAAAACAGCAGCCGAACCACAAACTGCTGCGTCTGTTTATTTCATACCTACACGAGAACATAAGTTGCTCATGAGGGTCACCAAAACGGGAGAGATGAGCAGCTGTTTGGCAAAAGCTGTTCACAAACAGGAAACATAAAAAAGCACTTATATAAGCTAAATATTGTCATTATTATTATCTTTGAACCAAATCGGAGACAAAGTCCCAAGGAGAGCCTCCTTAGGTTGCTGTTTGGTAACTTTTGGGATACTAAATAAAACCAGATGGCCCCGGCTTGGAGGAAGAAGGTTATCTGATGTACGAGACATGCATACGAAGAGTAGCTGCTCAAAGAGGCAACGCTTCAAATTTAATTTCCCATCCACCAGGGCACCACCGGTCTCTCTGTGGCAAATTCAATATGAAAGCTAAGAGAATTAGCATGTCACCAGAGTGCTTAACGTGACTAATTTAGTCGCTAACATCAACAAATTAACCTCCGGCGACAACAGCAGAAAACTACTAGCTTTCTTTATATTTACCCATTTTTATGAAATAATAAAAATACATGTAGGTAGTATCATGTTTGCACCCTTATGTAATCATCAAATTATTGTTTTCAAATGATCTTTATCAAATTTTGTCGTACTCCAACGCCATCGGACCCTGATATTTGTGTTTCAAGCGTTTCATACGGGTCCATGCTTGTCACAAAAATAACTTTGTAGTCTAACTTGCTTCTTTTTTTTGTTTTTACCACAAATTCCTTTTTAAAGTGGTCCTAAAATTTAAAACCACATTTACCTTGTTGTTGTTGAATATAGGCAGCGTGGAGTGTCAAATGTAGCAATGTACCAAAAAGTTTATTTTTTTACAATGTAAAGGATTTTTTGTGTGAGAGAACAGTAGATGCAGGCTGCATGGTGATGTAGTTGATAGCATTGTTGCCTTGCACCGAGAAAGTTGCAGGTTTGAATCCAGCCTGTTGCCTTTTTTACACCAAGTCAGTTTGCTCTGTCCACTTACACCAAATCCCTCTTTTTGCACAAATGCAATGCACCTCTCTCCTAGAGAAAGTTTTAGAGCAAATACTGACTTAATCAAATCAGAAGATTGTAATATGCACAGCTGCTTTTCCACTCTGACTCTTGTATGGAGTAAAAGTCTCGAGGATTTAGGAATAAATGCTGATTAGCTTTCAGACAGCGTGCCGTTGACCAGTTGGCCCCGACGATAATCTCATTTTCGTTGCCTTCTCCAGGATTGAGCTTGAAACTAACTGAGCCGAGAGCAGCCGGCTGCTCCGTCCTGACCTGCAGCGCCATGAGAGGAGCGCTTCCGGGTCACTCAGCTTGCAGAAATGCACTCTGATGGAAAAAAAATACACTCTCACGCAGCTCATCACGGTGATACGCAGGAGCAGCGGATGTTTGATGGAGCGCTGCAACGCAATCCATCAACTTAAGATAAACTAGTGTTGCTAGGCAAACTCAGCACGCGGCTTATGGCGGCGACGGAAAAACCCATTTAGAATCTAATCCTTCAAGATGACATTAACATGCTCTGAGTTTAAGTAGCTTATATAAACGCCCTGCTGCAGCAACTGCTTGGAGTCGGGAGCGTTTTAACAGGAATGTTGACAAGACTCTCGAGGATGCGATTGGTTTCCCCAACAAACCTGAGGCTAAATTTATCTCTGCAGAGCTAAAGCCAACATCAAGTAATGTATGAGAAAACTGCTGGATGTTTGGGTTTAAGAGATGCACTCCATCAGGGGTGAATTTGGTGCAAAAAATTTGAAGAAGTACGATTTTCACGAAAAATTAAAGATGTATCACAAACGTCCGTCAAACTCGAACGGTGAATACATTTTGCTTATGGCGCTGCATAATATGACCGCTGAAAGGTTTTGTTAAATACAACGTGTTGGTGTATGTTTATGAAAGAAAGAAGATGGGTTGTAAATAAAAAAACTCCAGCTGCATTAAAGCCTGTGAGTGGGTGAGAGGCTTCAGTAACTTGATTGACAGCTGAGGACATATTGTGTTTTATAACTCAAGTTGACAAATCAAAACGATGCTTCATTAGGAGGACGGAGGACAGGAAGGCAGAAACCAGTGTTTAAATATGTATATCAAAAAACAGCTGGATTTTAACAATAAAGCCGACTTCACACTGGAGGCATCAGTGGAACGGCAGCAGAACGTCGCTGCTTCAAATACAATCCATTATAGCTGATTCAAACTGGCCACCGCGCAGAAATGTTCAGGCGCGCTCCAGAAGCGGCACGCACGATGCGCCGCTAAATATAGCATTGGGTTCTATTTTTGCCACAAGACGCTTCTTGGAAACGTTAATTTCCACAGTTAACATAGGGCTAGACAGGAAATCACACACAGTTTCAGTGTAAAATGTCCAGTAATTTTCAAAATAAAAGACAATTTCTATGTAGATTACGTCTATACGTGAGACCTAACAGCTTATTTACTCCCTGCATCCTTCGAGAAGTGCAACGGTGTGTTTTTCATGTCTTTAATTCTGGCAATGGAGAAAAGCAAAATTTTATATCACATCGAACGTGATTTCCTTCTTCTTCTTTTTGGTTTAACGGCAGATGACATAAGCAAACCGTGACCTTTGAAGTCTTGAGGGATTTTGTGATCTCGCGAGTCCAGCGAGGAGGACGGTGGAGAAGCCACTCCATGGCTGAGACTCTCCCGGTGTGGACAGGCGTGCAGCAAATCACGCGAGTAAACCGTTCCGCGCCGCTGATGCCTCCAGTGTGAAGGATGCATAAGTTGCACTTCTGCTTGCATACGCAAACATTTTTATAAATTATAACATATAAATGAGTCAGTGGCCCAGGTGCAACTTGGATTTCTGTGAGACAGCCTCAAAAACATCACAGTCTAGATAATTAATTCAAGTTCAAATAATTTTGATCACTTGTTAAAGATTTCATGTTCAATAAGCCTGAATTATGTTGAATTATATCATTAATTTTCATTATTTTTTTACCGATACGCCCCACACTGTTTAATCCCTCCTATCTCAACGGCGAGACATAAACAGAAAGCGGAAAATTTGACAAAGCCAAAGTATTTAGAAAAAATTGACCAAAGTTAGGAAAGAATGGAGACAATACTGCAGTCCTGCGAGTACAAGCTTGTACTTCTACACAGCCACTATCTCTTTCTGCTGCATTTCATTTTCATATTTCAATTTTGACCACCTGATTTCCTTTTTTCTATTGTACTTCAAGTGCTTTAACGTCATGTGACAATGTGTCAAAACTGCATGATGTCACATAACCTTCTCTTGCTCCATAACAAAAAGATTTCAAATTAAAGTGCGGCATATAACATCCCATCTCCAACCTTCCTCCAAATAAAAAACAATGTTTGTTTTTTCTGCATCCCACGATGACTTTTTAAAATAAAACTAGGTTAAGCTCCCAGACTGTATTTTATTCTTTTACAAAAGCTTGAATTTTGTTGTATTTTCAAGCAAATTCAGAGAACTTACCCCACTGCCACAGATTGTTAATGCACATTACAATCTATTAAATATGAATCAGTAAAAAAAGCTAAAACTAAAACAGTGATAAACATAATAAGATGTGTGACAGTCAACAAGAACAGAATACGGCCAAACCCTCTAAAATTCCTCTCCCGTTTAAAAATAAGCCTGAACGTTTTCCTTGGTAAAGATGACATTTTCCCTTGAAGAGTTAGAACAACATTCCAGTTGCTTGCCTTTGGGGTTTGCTGGTGTTGTGCCAAAAAGAATAAAAGAATTCTTTGCCATAAAAATACACACATGGGGAGCGCCGTGTGACTGATGCACGGTTGTAACGTCACATTTATCACTACTACCATTCTTTGGTTGGTAAAGCCCAGTATAAATGCACAGGTTTGGTCTCACACCCATTCTGTTTGGGTCAAGTCATGAATAATCTATTACATCATGTAAAAGACAAAAAAAAAAAAAAACCTGCAGGAAGCATACAATGACGCTTTAAGAATTCGACTTAAAGCAGCATTTCGCAACATTGCAGTTATATGGTCTCTGTCGCCCTCTAGAGGCTTGCTGCGTAACGTCACTGTCGTAACATTAAATCTCTCTCTCGGGCAAAAGAGGCATGTTTACATTCCAAATATCAGGCAAACAACGAAAACAAACTTTTCCACCTCCACACATTGAATAAATAGTTTTATCAGGACTGTATAACAACTTTATGCCCGCTCGTTCAAGACGCGCGTTTTGGCGGACATAATGCTCGCTTTTGGAACACGCAAGTTTTTGCCCCCTTTGGCGTCAAAACGCGCATTCAAGACGTGCATTTTGATGGACATAACGCACGTTTAGAACGCGCGCTTTTTTATCCCTTTGGCTTGCCATATTCTGCCGTAAAATGACACCCAGTCAGTACTTCCGTCGCTACCCGATGCACAAAAATTGTATAGCCTAGTAAACAGACGTGGGACCCCCCCAACACTATCACAGGTATGAAAATGAACATAATAGATAATACTATGACGCAAAAGCTTTACAAAAAAGCATAACTTTAAGGTGTAAAAGTTGCGGAATGTTGCTTTAAGAGACCAAGATTAAGTTCCAGTGAAATGTTTGTTTGTGCACGAGTTAATACATTACAACCAGTTTTAGGAATTTGATGTATACATTCATTTGCTGGTTGGATAGTTCAGATAATAAGATCAATACGTTACTAGGTTTTATTTTGTGTGTGTGTGTTGGGGTGGGGGGGCTTGCAAATATATTTATGTGTGAGTGTTAAGGTGGATGATCTTAAATGTTGTTATTTAACCTCTGTTGTGTATGTGATGTGCTTTGTGTTGTCATTGTTTGCTGGACGAGTCTGTAATGAAGTATCCTTTCCTATCCTATACCATACCATTTTATTTCTAACGCGCATTTCAACACAGCATGGCAGCTGACCAAAGCGCCGCACAAGGCAATGGTCCTTCAAGGACCAACCAGAACAAATAAAATTGACCGATACAATACATTAAAAAGTAAGATCATAAAATAACATAGAGATAAAAATGCAAATATTAAAAAAATTAAAATAAATAAATAAAATAAAACAAGCATTAAAAAGGAGTCAGTGTCCAAAAGCCAAACCATAAAAGTGGGTCTTCAGTCACGACTTGAAGACAGCAACGGATGATGACTGTCTGATGGTAATGGATAGTGCATTCCAAAGGACGGGAGCAGCATGCACAAAGGCCCGCTCCCCCCTAGCTTTATCATTCATTTTTGGGGCACAAAGCAGCAAGCGGTCAGCTGACCTCAGCGAGTGCATCGGCACATATGGCGTGAGCAGGTCGCACAGGTAGGGTGGTGCAAGTCCGTTCAAAGCTTTGAATACAAAAAGCAGGATCTTGAAACGCACCCTGAAGGTCACGGGTAACCAATGGAGATTAGCCAGCACTGGGGTTATATGGCTACGTCTGTTTGTGTTTGTTAAAAACTTGCAGCTACATTTTGTACCATCTGTAGCCGGTTCAAGGCTGAAACAGGGGTGCTGATGAGGAGTGAGTTTGCGTAGTCTAATTGAGAGGTGAAAAAGGTCTGAATTACAGATTCTAAATGGTACCGTTTCAGAATAGATTTCAGGCGTGTTAACCTACGTAGTTGAAAGAAACATGATTTCACAACCGCATTTATCTGAGGAACCATAGAAAATCCAGCATCTAGTTTCACCCCAAGGCTGGTGACACACTGAGGTTATAACTCGGAAGACTTGGGACTGACAATGTGCGATAGAGAATCGATCCTATCCTATCCTATCCTATCCTATCCTATCCTATCCTATCCTATCCTATCCTATCCTATCCTATCCTCAACAATACCCGGTTAGCTAAGGAAAACTCCTGTAACCATTTAGTTATGTGCTTTATTAATTATGCAAAAGATCACCCATTCACATAGAAATAACCTGTGGGTTTTTACATAAGAAATCATCTCTCTGATTAAAGAATTAAGACCAAACATTCAGTCTGGTCCTATGCGTTCTGTGCTGCAGGCGGTACATAGTTCACATTACAGTTTAATGAGGAAATCCCAAGAAGTTTAAGGGCTTTAGGAACGGCAGCTGGGTTACGTTTGTGTTCTGTGATGCACAAAGTGCTCTGAACCTTTTGGACGCGCTTCTAACACTGTATATTTACATAGTTGGGGTCTGGTGGGAAGAGCCAAAATTAGCATTGGGTAGTGAAAGGTCATAGAGCAGGGGCAATGAAGATCCTGTTGACGCAAACTATCCAATAATATTTATTTCCTTTGGCCCGGTGATCACTGCCAACATCCAGACCTTGGAAACAAAACCCAAACAACTCATCTGAAAGAATACAAGCTAACGTTTGCCACTGAAGTACTTCCCTTGAAGCAGAACATTGAATCAGGAAGGACGTAGACAATGACAGTGAGCATATCCAGAGAGTCGCAGAAGTCCTCGCCTGAGCGTTCCTACACTTGTTAACAGCAGCGAGATGTGTCTGCTAGAGTGCACACAGCAAACACAGCCAGTCGGAGCCTCTGGAAGGAGTTGTTTTTCACAGGCCTGTGTGGTATGCATCAGCGTTCCTGCCCACTGCAACCCACCTCGTGGCTGGCTGGCTGGCTGGCATTCCTGGCTCGCTTTGTAATTATGGCTTCTCTCCAGGCATTTCCTTCCATTTGCTCACCCAATGACCACCATTTTCTGGGTGGGGATTGGCTCACACTCCTCACATGACTTCTAGTTTTACTTAAAAGTCCAGGAATCTTTGAAGGATTGAACATCACTGGCCATCTTTCATGCCAGAGCTTTAAACTAAGATGTAGAGACACGATGGAGTGATGTCAGGAAATGTGTCATGAATGACTCTCAGCTGCATCAGATTTTCACTTACTATCTGTAAAACTGACCAGGGTATGGCAATTTTTGTGTTTTCTGAAGTCAGTTGGCCCCAAAAATAAATCAGTTGTAGATGTAGATTCAGTGGCTACTTTCTGAGAGTTTCATTAAAATTACTCTAGTGGTAAATACTAGGGGTGTGTATACAGAGGAGACGATATATTGTGATACAAAAAGCCAGATGATATAATTTTTAACACTAAATGTAATTGATAAACTCAGGCTAGACAGTACCAAGACACATTCAGTGTTATCGCAAAATCTCATTGTTCCATCAGGATGAAGGTGGCAAAAAACTGCTGCCACCTAGCAGTCGGAGTTTGAATTGCACCAAACAAAAAAATACAATAGATGCTTGCATGTAGATTCTAAATAAAAAGAAAATCGATACACAGCTTTTAAATATCGATTCAGTATCATAACATAAAATAGCACCATATTTCAGTGTATCAATTTTTTCTTACATCCCTAGTAAACACACTGCAAAAACGTAATTGCCAACCTTTTACCTTCAGTAGTAAGTTATTACAGCTTCATCTGTCCCTAATTTGGGGAAAATGTGATGTTTTTAAAGATCAAGGATATTCATACTTTTAATAAATTTGCAGAAGGAACGAATGCCTTGCAAGTCGTTCTCTGAAGGGAAAAAGCACAGATGCTCCTGTTTGAGGACGTAAAAGTCAGATGGAGGAGAGAGTGGCAGAACACGACAGGATTTGGAGTCTTATTTCCTGATATTTGAACATTTCACCTCTGATTGGCTCACCGCAACTCTACCACTGACTCTGTTTGCTCTGCAATGTTGATGTTTCATCTCCACAAACATCACAAGCCTGGAGGAGTTCTGCTGTGTTCTGGAGTTGCTAATGCTAACGGTTAGCTTCTACTAGTCGAGACGTTCTCTGCTATTTCCTGGATGCTAAAACAACAACAGCCTTCCCCGCCGCGAGTCAAGATGGGTGAGTCCATGAATGTTAAGTGACAGTGTGATGTAGATCTGTCAGACTTTTCTGAACCGAGTGTTTTTCCTTTTATTTTCTATCAGAAGCAAATGCAGAAAGTAGGGGTAGAAGATTTTTTTCACGTTCAGCCTGCACGTTAAACTCAAAAATAAGAATGATTTATCATTAAACCTGCTTTTCAAAATTTGATTTGAACTTTAAACATGTGAAGCTTAATAAAAGAAACGAAAGACCATATTAATTCATGCTCTGAATCCACTCTGAGTATGATCTAAAAAGAGTCTACGTGCTGTGAAGCACGTTGATGCACACTTACAAAGCTAACAGAGGAAGTTACATGTTGCAAAGTAACATTTTTACTGTTTGCAACTGTTGGAGGATGGATGTGTCAGGGTAAGGTGTGTGCTCGGTCTCAAAAAGCACTTTCCTGTTTACTTTTTCATCTATTATGTTTGCAAATCACTTGTAAATTCCTCATCAAAATCTCCACCTTGCAGAAAAGTGACCAAAATCCCCGAATATGCAAAAAAATCTCCCAACTAAGTGGTTTTACCTTTAAAAAACTTAAGTTCTCAAGACAATATTAGAGGACAGACTTCCAGGTGTTTTGTCTGAAAGTTTAATAAGAAATACGAGAAAAAAAAGACAAACGCCTGAATATTCTGCTAAAAACTTGCAGGAAATAGGTAAATATTTAGCAATAAACAATCAGAACACCAAAACAGTAAATGAAAGGAATCTCACAGAATATAAGACAATCTGCACCATTCATCCAGGCGGGAGCGCATGACACGCCTGCTGCAGAAGGATTAGTACGATCAGCTGAGCAACTCTCAATACCACATTGTTCCTCACAGTTCACCGCTTGTTTTTCCTCCAACTCTCCATGCAGCTTATCAGAGGTGCACAGAACCAGCCCCCCCACCACCAACACTCATGCCTGCCAAACTTCAATCACTCACAGCCCACTTCCGACCATAAACCGTTAACAATCACGTACGACGTGGTGCTAAAACGTCAAAGCCTTCTGCTGTACTTTCATTCCAGGATCTTTATTGTTTCAGACGCTCTGTGAGAAATGGCTCTCGTTCAGGACAAATAAACACGATGAGTGCTTATTAAGAAAATCCACTTTGGGTTTGAGATTACAGAGCACGCTGCTCGCCTTTGTGCACATGTGACATCTGTATTTGAACAACAAAAGGCAGCCACACAACATGCTGCTGTGTGAATGTCTCAGGAAGGGTGTGTGTGTGCCAGCCTGCACTCACCGTACGCCCTCTCATTGTCTCGGCTTCACACCAATAACAAACATCTCGCACTGCTCGGACACACACTCCATCAGAGGTAGCCAGGACAGTAAATCAGAGGCTCAGTTTAAGCTAAGCATAATATTTGAAGGATTTATTGGTCTAAACAACAGACTGACCTTACAGTTGACCAAGCAAAAGTTTTAAAGTGTTTTCCAGAATAGCAAAATACACGCAACACAGCAAATATCTACCTCTAAAGAGCTTTTGTGTATTCAGGATTTTGCACAGAAGGCACCTTGGAGAGCCACATCAGCAGCATCTTGCCTTTGAAAGAGGATCAAGCAGAGTAGACGCCCGTAGCTGGCCTCTTCGCCTCTTAAACCTCTGTAATGGAGATTAAAAGCTCCAAGATGTGCTCGCCTGGCATTCACGCCAACAGGCCCAGGCTCGCAACAAAAGGAGGAGCGCACATGTGTGCTCAGTGAACTAAAACTGCTCAAACATCACACCTGCTGGCGATGGGCTAACACACTCATGTTTGACCAGATTCAGCAGCCTTGGGAAATCAGTGAGACAGCAAACATGTTTTCTTTTATTTACAGGACAATACTTATCTTCTTTCTGCACATTGATCACCTCAATTCATTCAACTGCTTTGAAATATTGAATTGAATGAAATATTTCTTTTATAACAATAAAATCTAGAAGATATGACTCACCTATGTAGAGGGAGGAGACTTTCCTCTTCACATGATCATCAATATAAGAAACCCCAAGGGGCTGCACTGGTGTGGCACCAATTCCCAGCAGGACCTGCGCTCCAATCAGCAGCAGATACATCATGTTGGTGTTGGCCTTAAGGGCGCACAAAGCTTCCTCGTGTCGAGTCTCGCTGGCGTTGGAGCAAACGTCCCGACCCGAATCAGTCCTCTGGATTTTCCCTATCTCGTACTGTTTAGTCAAAAACTCGGGCAAGGCAGAAAGAAGCGCGCCGAGGGCCATGACGATCCCCCCGCAGCCGATCAGACGCGGTCGGTGCGCTTTGGCCCCAAAATAGCTGACAAACAGGATCAGCGCCAAGTTGCCAATCTCAAAACTGCTGGCGATCACTCCCACGTCAGCACTCTGCAGGTTGAAGCGCCGCTCCAGGGTGGTCAGCACGCTCACCTGAAAAGAACAAGTCAGACGGATCAAACACAAATTCAAAAACTTGGTGTTCAATTTCTAATAAATCAATTTTAAAGATGGACAAATAACTTGTCCACTTGGTTCTTTAATGCAGTGCTGAGAAAAAAGTATATAATTCTATTTTACAGATTTCTTTTGTTTTTTTGTCACGGGAATCTTTCATAGCAGGTTTCAATTTCAATGTCAAAAGATTATCAGATGTTTTTGAATCATATTGCATGAACTCTGATCTTAGGCCATACATGTGCACCCGTGGTCGGGATTTTGTAAAACCGAATGTCCTCCCCTGCCCATCTAGGAAAAACTTGTGTCTACATCACCTCATTTTCAGCAAAATAGTTCAGTGCACTGTGAAGCACATTCATAAGCATGCCAAGCCTGTAGGTGGCAGTAATTCCCCAAATCATTGGCATCTTTGATGATAAACATTCCTTGGACGTGGAACAACTAATTGGTGGGCAATGGCCGTCCTTAATGTTGTCCTTCACTTCTGGTCCCCTACATAACGCAGTAAGTGAGCTTGTAAAAACAAGTGAGTGTAAACACAGGTCACACATGTGATGTCAGAATGTTTTTGTCACGAGCATTGATGTTGCAAAACCTAAAACCCCAGTTATTTACGTCCACAAGCAAATGCTGACAACGGAGCATTTACAAATCTCCACTAAGGTCGTAATTTTTGAAAGAATCGTTTTTTGTGGCATATATCTTCACTTTTGTATAAATGACAGGCAAAATCGAAGAAAAATATCTTCTTTTTGTGGGAAACCTGGCTACGTGTGTACAGAGTCTTAACCAAATGAGGCCTGCAGCATTTTAAATGTTGTTCTGTGTTCTTTTGTACTTTACTTTCTTTAAAACGGGGCACAATGTGTTGCTTTTTGAGATCGTTTAGCCTGCTTCATGTTGTCAGGCAGGTTCTTTTAAGGGGATGTCTTTATTTTACAGGTCTGTTATCAGGTCTGGATGTGGATGGAGAAAATGAAGCCAGCTTTCCAAATAATGTAGTTAATCACACCTAATTGAGGAATTCGACCATGTCCCTTTAGAGTCCCTGTCGATTTACGTTCCTACCCTCACCTATGGTCACGAGCTTTGGGTAGTGACTGAAACAATGAGATCGCAGATACAAGCGGCTGAAATTAATTTTCTCCACAGGGTGTCTGGGCTCTCCTTTAGAGATAGGGTGAGAAACTCGGTCATTCAGGAGGGGCTCGGAGTAGACCCGCTGCTCCTCCACATTGAGAAGAGCCAGTTGAGGTGGCTCAGGCATCTGATTAGGATGCCTCCCCGGTGAAATTTTCTGGTCACGTCCAACTGGTAGGAGACCTAAAGGGAGACCCAGGACACAATGGAGAGACTATCGGCTGTCCTGGGAGCGCCTTGGGATCCCCCCGGAGATGCTGGCCCAAGTGGCTGGGGAGAGGGAAGTCTGGGCCTCTCTGCTTAGGCTACTGCCCCCGCGACCCGACTCCGGATAAGCAGAGCAAAATGAATGGCTGGATCACAGATAATTCCGGTTTAAAAAATAAGAGTAATTACTTTTTCACATTGAGCCAGGTTTGTTTAAAAAAAGAACAACACCACCTATACACAGCATTGTACGGTATACATGCTCTTGGATATTAGTAAATCCTGCAAGTCATTCTGGTTCTCAAAGTGTATGTTTCCATTAACGCACTATCCTAAAACTGCAAGCTATTCAGATGTTCCACAGCGGGGCTCCTCCCTGCCAACAGGCATCTGTTTCTGATTACCGAGGCAAAGCAATATTTGCCTCCAGAGCTCATCACAGGCTCCTGTTTTATCAGCTGTCATCCACACCGGAGTTTAGCGCCGACCAGAAACTTCCAGCTGAAGCAAACACAGCAGAAATGTTTAGATTGGTTTGTTTGTAACTCGGCTGCATTGAAGTAATTCCAGGGCCGGAGGTTCAGTTTTCAAAATTAGGGGGGAAATTCCCTCATTCACTGCTTTCACATAACAGGATTTTTTTAAGAGTGCTGGAGGGGAAACTAACTGTGAAGCAACCTTAACTAAAGGGTCTGATACTGAGTATGTATAACTCTTATTCTCAATACTTTTGCTGCATCTTGTGACACACAGCCTTGATTTTTTTTCCACAACCTGTTGTTATGAGACAGGATGCATTATGGTTAAAAAGAAAAGTGTATTTTTGGAAGAAAAATAGAGAAATCCAATAAAAGTCAGTGTTGAGGGATGCTGATGTAATAAAAATTTTAATTGGGTGCTAATACCCTGTTGAAAAATATTTATAATATGAATAATGCATTTTATCACACTCAAAAAATAATTTATCACACTCCAAAAAATTTAAATCTAAGAATAAAGTTAGAATGAAGTGAAAGGTTTGAATAATGCTGATTTGAAACACATCAGTGACTCTAAGTGTACTAACACAGATGTCAAATACAGATGTGTGTCATTTTTAAGAATCAAACTATGGAACAGTGTCAGTGATTAGTTGAAATTGTGTGGATCTTTGTTTTTTTTTAAAAATGTACTGAAAGAGAACATAATTAAGAACTCTAAAGTAACAAAATGAATATAGGAATGAACATGAATAATTTTGATTAAATTATGTTATTTTGTTGTTGCTTTATTGTTATTGCATGCAGTTCTTCTTTGAATGCAGCTTTGTCCTAACCTAGTGAACTAGACCAATTCTTGCTTTGCAGAGTTTGGTCTAGGCACGCTTCATTGGAACCCTCGCAGCCCAAACCACTGCTGTGTCTATCCAATCACAACTCGCTATAGTTTTGGTTGGGACAATCACAGCGCTCTATATCATGGGCCAATCACAGAGCGGGAGTAGCCGATGACGTCAGCGCTGCGGCCGCGAACCCAAGCAACATGGCGGCAACTCGAAAACACGTTTGTTTGAAACGGCTTTGTCATCAACATTGGATTATTTAGACTCCAACGTGCGTAAGTCTGTCTGATATACTTAGCGGCTTCTTATTTTTATCAAACAAAGTAGTGTAATGTCCCAGTACACCTGATATTCGCGTGTTTTTCATACAAAAACGACAGAAATCATTGATGTTAGACGCTATTAAAGCCTCCCGCTTTTCCGTCGCCGTGATTACGTCATGTTGTTCGTCACTCTGATTGGTCCTAGCGCTATCCAATTGCGTGCTGACATTTTGAAAGACAACCGTAGATCCCGCCTCACGACTGAGAGCCATCAATGGTTCGTGGCCAGACTATATATACACATATATAGGATGGCTTGCCAGGCTAGCTTTGTCCTCCTTGCAGCACAGCTTTAATTGTCTTCAACATGGCTTCTCCAACCTTCACCTTCATTTAAACACAAGTAAAACAAAGTTCATGATCTTCAACCGTAACTTACCGCAATCAACTTGCCACTCTAGTATTGTTTCCCTGGATGGTACAGAACTACAACTTGTCAGTTCCTATAAGTATCTGGGTATCTGGCTGGACAGCACACATTCATTTGACATTCACATTAATTCATTACTCTCTAAGTCAAGTCAAGGATTGGGTTTCTATACCGCAACAGGTCATCCTTTACTCATTCTGCAAAGCAAACCTTGGTCAAAATGACAATCCTTCCCATCTTAGATTACGGTGACATCATTTATAGGACTGCTTCCAAAAAACTTCTTCATAAACTTGATGTCGTTTATCACTCAGCAATCCGTTTCATCACTGGTGCCCCTTTCACTACTCATCATTGTGATCTGTACTCACTCGTTAACTGGCCATCACTCCATTCCCGCAGGTTGTTACATTCGTATCAATTTATATACAAAACAATCATCAGTAGAACACCGTCATATCTTCGCTCATTACTCATCACTTCCAACAACCAGTGCATTTTACGTTCCAGTAACCTAATCTCTATGGTTATTCCCAGAGCTCGCACCTCCTTTGGCCGCTCCTCATTCCAGTTTGCTGCTCCCAATGACTGGAATGAACTGCAAAAATCACTAAAGCTCACTACCTACGTTCCATTATCTACCTTCAGCAATTCATTGCATTCAATAGTTTCTGATCAATGTGCCTGCTTCTGAGTACTTAAAGATTGTTTTAAGTCTGTTTTGATGGCTTGTACATATTATATATGACAACAGTCCTTTGTCTTTATGTCTAGCTGTTTGGTCTTATCTTTATCTGCTTTTTTTAATCTTATCCGTTTGTATAAAGCTAACTATGTGTCTGTTGCTGCTGCCTCTTGGCCAGATCGTCGTTGTAAATGAGAATGAGTTCTCAAACGACTCATCTGGTTAAATAAAGGTTAAATAAAATACATTTTTTTCCGTGATTTTGTGTTGTGATGGATCTGTAAGGTGATCTGTGTTAGGACAGGCAACTCATAAGCCTCGGCTTCAGCCTATTCTGTTACAGTCATTGTAAATTCTTATGGCAAGATGAATATCATGTTTCTTATTTTTTTATTTTAAATAGTAACTGTAATGGACTTAAACTTAGTATCCATGAGTTCTGCTCCGCTGGCTCAATGTTAAAAAAGCACAGTATTTTTGTTTTAAATGTTATGTTTAAATGAGGATCTACTAATCTGTGAAAGTTTAACATAACCCCTAATGAATGTATCATGGAGTTTTGAAATAAGTAGGGATGCACCGATACTTGTATCGGTATCGGCCTCGATACCACATTTTCTAAAGTACTCGTACTCGTTAAAAGTCCCTCGATACCGGGGACCGATACCACGGTCTGAGAAATGTCAGTTTGAGCGGCGTGTAAGGGGTTAATCACAGGCGCCGAGTGCCCAACCCCAAGGCCCCAGCTGCAGCTCAGAGCAGGGAGAAGTTTTCATTTTAAATAAATGTTCTTAATTCCAAACGAGTGCCTTGTTTTTTTGTTAAAGTATACAACTAAAGCTGTTATCTGTAAATTAAAATCATGTTTTTATTAAGTACTCAGTATCGGTATCGGTGAGTACTGAAATGCAAGTACTCATACTCGTACTCGTTTTCCAAAAAAGTGGTATCGGTGCATCCCTAGAAATAAGCTCATCTTATATTGAGATTGGAAGACTTTGCACAAACTTAGTGACCCTTAATTACTAAAACAGCTGAGTTATAGTCAGCTTTGTGCTTTCTGAACTCATTTGGCTGAATGGAGTTCACTATAAAGTTAAACAGTCATAGATTTCTGTGTAATGGTTACATTCTGAAATATTCGTTAAAATTCATCCAGTGGTTCATGAGAAACAATCACGCACAGCCATAGGGGGGAAAACGTGAACCTGTCAGCATCAGAGACACAATAAGTGATACGAATTAAAGGTCGACTGATGTGGGTTTTTCTAATGCCGATACCGATATGTAGGAGACATGGAAAGCTGATGTGCTGCTGATTTTTATGGCTGATATCTAGACGCTTTCCACCTTATTTTCATGCTACAATGTCACTAATAACATCAGTTGATGCACAAACTTTATGAAGCTGAATCAGTTTTTGAAGTCTGAATTTAATTAACTGTTAAACCTTAACTGTGCATTGTTCAGTGTTAAAGTCAGACACCTAAATAAAGTTCATTTAAAGTATTTATTATGCAGATGTTATTAGTGAACGTAAAAACACATTTAAATTAAATTCTGCAACAGCTCCGGGCTGCCTGAGGATGTGCCTGACTTTTGGCTTTACTAAGGACAAATAGACCCGATATATCGCTCTACCCCTTATACAAATGTCATTATTAAAAGCACAACCAATGCACGGCCCATCCCTTTATTGTGTGTGTTTAAATTTAGTTTACTTGTGTGACTTTTACGAGTCAGAAGTGACAGCGACTCACGCCGGCAGCCGCTCTGTACATAACTGCAGTAAGCCCCTTGCTGCAGATCAAAGAGAGGAGAGGATGACTGCTGGAGAAAGGAAGCCTCAGGATGAGTTACGACACCTCTGCCTCCTGGGTGGAGGTTTCTCACAAACGTGACCGCGCTCCATAGGTAATATTGACACCCAGCTGCATCCACCCAGTTGGGGCGTCATCACAAGTCTCATCCCTGCCTGCAAAAACAATATAGTCAAACCTATTCCCTCCAATGGAAGGCCTGAGAGTGACTCACAGTTTTCCAGGGAAAAGAAAAAAGTTCAGTGTGTTTAGCTCTTCAGCTCTGATTTAAACAGGCAGCTTTCCAGGAGAAGTAAACCAAATGAAATTATAGGGAAAAAAAAGTAAATGGAAGTAAATGGTCACAGCCACATTTAGACCACATTACTACTCCAGACTGTGGAAATGTTTCATCTGTTGCATGGCAACAAAATGCTTCATAAAGCTGAGTGGCACTCCTTGAATAAAAAACAAAACAAAGTAGCACATCTTATCTAATCACAAGAAATACCTTTTCAGATGATTTTCAAGGATGTGGAGTTTATGTGTGTGTTATATCAGAGCACACACAGAAGACATACAGAAATCATGCTATGTTCAACAGCTGAGCAGCTGTTTATAATCAAAGCAATGACTAATTAAGACAATTTCCTCTTTGTTTATGGGGTACACACACAAAAACGTTAGCTAACAGGAATTAAGCTGCACGGAGAGATCAATTAAATATTAGTCATGAGATCATAGCTAATTCTTTACGTTTAATAAAATAATTTGTGTAACGTGTGTTTGGTATGATCAGTTAAATCATATCATTAAATCATTTAAAAAG
Organism: Aphyosemion australe; assembly: GCA_006937985.1. Lineage (NCBI taxonomy): Eukaryota > Metazoa > Chordata > Actinopteri > Cyprinodontiformes > Nothobranchiidae > Aphyosemion > Aphyosemion australe. Next base: position 75,075 of record SSNS01000173.1, on the reverse strand, counting down.
TTAAATCACAAGCACCACCTTCAGTATAAAAATGTTTGTCACTTGCACCACAACTCTGACTGCCCACATAAACAAAACCACTTCAGTTTTTAAACATTTACTGCCTTTTCAGGGGTGCTTGACGTCAACTACTCTGTTAATGGCTACACACAAAAAAAAAGAAGCCCAGGGCTAAGACCAACAATAAATTACCCGAGTGAACATTTCTGATTTATGTCTTCATTAACCCGACCCTAAACACCAAGCCCTTTGGGAAATCAGCAAAAGAATCATCTAAAAAATAAAAAGAGGGAGACTAAAATAGAATCTGATTGAAAACCATGCGCTAGATCAGAGGACAGCTGAGAATAATGGGATTTTAAAAATGCCGGTGGGGTTCTGTTCTGCTTCTGACTCCCTCCAACACTCCGCTCCTTTGGTGCAACCTCAGACTTGACAGGTTTGTGGACACGTATCGGTTCAGGTTCAGGTGTTAGTTTGACGCTGGTGCTTCCAGCTTTCAGGTGTCAGGTTTGGCTGCTGTCAGAGAGGTGCAAATATAACCAAAAAGGCTTAGATACACAGTTACTGCATATGTGGATGACTCAGAAACCATTTAGGGACTACATGATCGGGTGACAATATGTGCAATATTCTAGGCTATATAAGGGTGAACTGATACTGAAGAAAGTTACTATCATGATGATTTCTAGCATTTATGCAACAATACTTGTCTTTAAATGAGTTAAATAAAGCATCTATAGTTCATTTATAGAAGATACTGAGGCTCTCTAGTGATAAGTTCACATGTAATGGTGCTTAATGATATGTTTAATGAGATTTTATGACTCATTTATGTCACATTTTCAGTTTTTATGATTAAAAAAATCTAAAATGATTATTTAATCAGTCCAATGACAGAATCAGTCATTTATCTATTGATGCAACAAAGAAAATGGTGAAATTCCTTTTTTTTAATCTCGTGGGTCATTTGGATATCATTATAGCATCGATGCTCAAACTTTCAGCACCACATCATGTAGAGCTCCAGAAAAGATCATCATGGTGGGACCATGGAGCCAGGAAAGTCACCACAGAACAGTTTTAACGGCTGCAGGCACTACTCTCCAACTTGATCCTGTGACTACCTCTGTTGCAGAATCAGAGACGTTCTAAGCAATCGATCATCTTGAAAGGAAGGCGTCTCAGATCGGGCTCAAAACGGTTGAATCAAAAAAGTTTTTGTGTTTGTTCAGGCCGTTGATTCAACAGAATCAACCATTACAAGTGGTGATGCAGCGATATGAAATTCTGGGCCGATACCGATATTGATATCACCGTTATGGCCGATAACCGATACATTTACACGCTGACATTTATGCTTCTGAAATCAGCCAATTATTTATAGACTGAAAATCATGCAAGCTGAAATGTTTAATGTCGTGCTTTATTTCTATAATTAACTAATATTAATAAATTCTATAATAGCAATTACACATCATCACCCCCCTCACTAGGGCTGGATGATATGGCTTAAAATCAATATCACGATATACTGAGGAGTTCACCTCGATAACGATAAATGGACGATAACTACATGTATGCGCAAAAACAAAGGTTGTCCAAGATGGGGCTGTCACAGGCATTACGTTGAGTCACATTGTCATGTGACTCGAGGTGGTACAGCTTCTTAAAGGGATATGAACGTCGCCAACCTACACATATCTTTTAATTTTTTTATTACCAAATTTACTGACATTGGAAAAACGATAAAAGTCAGAAATTTCGATAACGATACATTTTCAATTTATTGCCCATCCCTACCCCCCACCCTCTGAAACAGATACACAAGCAGAAACAAGATGGAAAATATATTGGTTGTTAAGATCGGCCCCGTTTTACTTATCGGACCGATACCGATATGTTAAAAACCGACTACCGATATTGATGCCAATAATTACAAGAATAACTGACTATAACTTACTCCTTTGCATCACTTACACCAAAATGGTCTCAAACCAGGGAAGGTGAATGTAGGTAAGCTGAAAACAACAACAACAACTGGGAGCAGTCATCTGACCAGCTGTTGTTTTTCATTTTTTGTTGCAGCTGAGCTGGTGAATCAGGACGGGCAGCATTCCGCTAATTGTCTTTTACAGCAGCTCCAAAGAAAGAAAGAAAGAAGGCCATGATAGCTGAGTTTTTCCTACTCCGCTGCCAACAAACACTCTTAACGTAAATACAATCATCCAATCAGAAGTGGGCATTTAAGTCGACACCAGCTTTTCAGGCTGACACTGTGCCAGGTGCTTAGTGTCCCGTCTGGACTAAGAAAACCTCATGGAAATGAGCCGGCCTGGCCTGGCGGACAAGAGCACACCAACAGCCCGTGTGTTTGTCTAATGAAACGACTCCAAACCTCACCTTCCGCTCCTGTTTGAACAGGTGTCCAGATCTAATGCACCATAGAGAAACGGCTGCCAGATCAGTTTAACCTGAGAAAAACATGCAAAGGGAGATTCTTTCTTTTAATCAGAAGTGACTCAGAGTGACACCATGCTCTCTGCAGCCGCCCAGAGCTGCAGGATGCTCAGCAGGTCCACTTAAAGGGAAGATAAGACGTTCCACTCCAAATATGGCTGAGGCATTTAAGGCTTGGTCGATTAATTAGAAGCAAGCTGAAGGCATCGCCACCAGTTTTAGGGGAATAAACACTGCTAATATGAAACAGAATGTTCACAGCAGTTGCCCTGAGGCTGTCTGCTTGCTTCAGGGAGGTTTGTTCCACATCATCTATGTTAGGAGTCTTTGCATGCTTTCCTGTGCTTATCTTTTGACATTTTCATTCCAATGGCATTAAAACTATAAACTTTAAAAGAAGAGCCAACCTTTAGGAATCCCCTATCTGTCATCAGAGTGAGTAACCGTGAAAGAGCTGAAACTACTTGGAATTTAAGAAATAGGAAGGAGGATGGAGGTCTTGACCTTGAATGACACGTTGAATTAAATTATCAGTGGCTTTATATCTCTAAACATATTCAGATTATTATTATTTCTGTTAACTTGACCTGCCCTTTAAACATATTTTGATAATATCTAGAATTATTTAAGTTTTGGTGATAAGAAATAAACAACATTAAATCAGTGCTCTAGACAGATGGAGGCAGGATGACCTGCAGGAGAACCCAAACCCTGACCTGAGATGTTTGCAGGAGGTCCTGAAGCTCTGGGTGTGTGTGAACTCACCAGATAGGCTCCCACGGTGCCCTGTGCCAGCATGAGGGCGCATTCTGATATCAAGAATATCTTAATGTTAGAGAAGCAGGAGGGGGTTTTGCTGAGGCCGTCTCTTTCCAGCATGTTCCCGCTGCTCCGGTCCGAGTCCCGGTGCTTCTTCACCTGCATCCTGGCCGGCACACAGCGCTGAGTGTGTACACCCGAAAAAACGCACCGGCCACGCTGGCAGGTTCACGGTTTCGCTTTCCCCCTCCGGAAGCCTACATCCGCGCTGCTTCGTAGTTGGCGCCGTGCGTCTCCGGGAGCAGTGTTTTGTGTGAGAAGCTAGGAAACACACGTCCGAACTCCGCGCGTCTCCGTCGCTCGGTTAAACATCTCCTCCGCCACGACTACAGCGCCACGAGCGGACATGTGAACTCCTCGAAGGGTTTAACGAAGAAGGCACGGGAAGAAGTAAAGCACCGGCGCGGAAATGTCTCTCGGTGCGCATGTTTTCTCCGCGCAGGTTTTTGCGCTTAAGCGCCAAGTTCTGCTTCTAACACCGGCAGCTCCGGTCTGTCATGGTCCCTCAGCCAGCAGCGACTACCGGGAGAGTCTAGGCTCCCACCTCCCACTCCCACAGCTGCTGCACTGCCCTACACACACACACACACACACACAAGCACGCACGCGCGCGAGCGCGCGGCCCTAGAGGCGCTGTGCGGCATAACTCTTTCTGCTCCACTTGGAAAAATACAAGAGCCCACAAGTCCTGTGGGGTTCAGCGTGTGGTCTGCTGTTTCGGGGTGTTTTAAAAACCAAATATTTTAATATTTAAAGAGAACAAAAATAGGACTGCATGGTGCATTTAGCGCTGTTGCGTCGCTGCAGGAAGTTCGCAGGTTCAAATCCTGGCTGCAGCCCTTCAGCAAGGAATTTGCATGTTCTCAGCATGCATGCTTGGGTTTTATCCGGGCACCCCGGTTTCTGCCAAAAACCAAATAGTGTGTGTGTGTGTGTGTGTGTGTGTGTGTGTGTGTGTGTGTGTGTGTGTGTGTGTGTGTGTGTGTGTGTAGTTGCTGTTGGACTGGTGATGGACTGGTGACCAGTTCAGGGTGTCCTCTGCCTAATAACTGCTGGAGATAAGGGCTGGATAGGGACCAGCTCCCGTCAGCCCTGCTGAGGATTAAGAGGTTTAGAAATAATATAAGTGAGTGAAAGAGAACCAAACACTTTATTTTCTATACCAAGCGAATTACCTGCAATAACAGAATAGCTAGCA
>SSNS01000173.1:30473-53015 GCA_006937985.1 Aphyosemion australe | reverse complement strand
CCAACCAACCAACCAACCAACCAACCAACCAACCAACCAACCAACAACTCACCGACCGACCGACCTACAACCAACCAACCAACCAACCAACCAACCAACCAACCAACCAACCAACCAACCAACCAACCAACCAACCAACCAACAACTCACCGACCGACCGACCTACAACCAACCAACCAACCAACCAACCAACCAACCAACCAACAACTAACCGACTTACCGATCGACCTACAACCAACAAGATGTACAGTATAACTCTAACTGGTTAAATTCTAGCATAATAGCAGATTTAAAACAATGACATTCCAGCATTTGTTGCTAAACTATTGCTAATTCCACAAGTTAAAATGCTGGCTAACATACTACCCTGATGAGCTCAAATACAGACATTTATCTCTTATAACTGTCTTCTTTTCTCAGATTAAAACTTTATTTTTAACTATTTAAAAGCTATAAAAACAATCAAACAACCACCAAAACCAACAATCAAGAATAAATAAACAACAAAACAAAAAAACACACCCATGGGGATTGTTGGGGACTGAAAACAGACTAAAATAAGTTTGAAAACTGAACCAGTGATCTGAAATAATTCCTTTTGTTCACTATTTAATCAGAGGTGTCAATAAAAGAATAAAAACATTTAAATAAATGCTTACTGAATGGAAAACTCACTGATCTAGAGCTAGTTAGCAGAAAAGATGATTTTCAGACATGAAAATTGCACAGGCAGATATAATCACTGTAAAATGAGCTAATTATAAAAGAAAGTGTAGAGGCCAACTGAAATTAGACTCATGTTGCAACAATAATTATAGCAATTTTCCACTTTTGGAATGTGTGTAAATCTATTGTTGTCTTTTAGACTTGCATATAGATGATAAATCAAATTCAACAAACATTAATCCAAAATAAACATCACATTTTAATTCTTGATGTCTGTTTCTTCTCCAGCAGCATGTACAGTATACTGGTTTGTGCTCATATCAGCTGAACCTGCATGCAAATATTTTGCCTATCTGGCAAACCTCTCTCACCTCTCTTCATTTAAACACCCTTTAAGTTTTTACAAGCTTCACATTTCAAAAGAACTTGCAAATTGAGTTAATTTAAATAAGGAATTCCATCTAGAGTCTTTCACCGAGCGCACGCTTTGCATTTTATTTTCTTATCACATTTCCAGAACAGGGAAATGTGGAATTATCACACACATTCAATAAGTGTAAGTTAAGTCTGTAAGAAGATTTATTTGCATAAGCGCACAGGCGAAGCGGCTTCCTGTGAAACCGCCTCAGATAAGAAAAAGGCCTTGCTGATGTTCTAATGCTTTGCTGAGGAATGTTTTTCAAAGGTTATTTTTACTGTAAATTCATGGAAAAATTGTGTATTAACAAAATGTTAGGTATTAACTTACAGCAGTTCTTTCATCTTTCTGTAATGGATGCTAACAAATGCACACATAGAGCAGCCTCTAGCAAAAAGTAATAATTCTGTTCTATTAATGTCTGAATAGTTAAGTTTGCCATTTGAATTCACACACACTGTCTTTTGCAGAGACTTCACTTTAGCTGTAGAGCTATAAAAAACAGACGTTTTCTGAACAAGGTGTGATTTTTAAATCTTAGATGAAATCTCTAAAATTTACTATTTCTGTATGAACTATGACTAAAACCCACACAATGGAATAATTCATGTAATACATTTGTTTTTTTCTATTTTCTTTGCTGCTGACCAACAGTTCCCATCAGTGTAATGTCTCCGCATGAATTTTCATGAACGTGGCACCTTCGTTGGAGACTATTGTGCTTCTGATATCTGTGTGAAATTTCACACAGGCGTGCTGTAATGATAAAGGTCACTGCTGCTGACAGCCTGAGGCATGCCTACACTGCTTTATTCAAATCATTAGAGAGCGTTGTGGCTAGGTGATAAAAATCCAAGCTCCCAGCTGGGAAATTTCCTGATGATGAGCTTTTTTTTTTTTTTCCCAGACATGTAATTTATATATATATATTGGCTGGATGAACATATGATTTAATCATGGTGCATTTATTTACACTATAATCTACATAAACTTGTATTTTTACCCACTGTTAATTCACCCACAATAGCATTAGCAATCACAAAAAATTGTTATAAATCATTTTGCAGATACACATTTAGAGTTAAACTGGACTGAGATGAAAGAGTTTTGGTGGAGAGTGGACAGGTCAGTAGATCCAGAGGTGGTTATTGTCAGATGAGAGAAAGAGGTAACAGATCCTTCAGGCTTGGTTGAAGATATCTGAGTTTTTTATTTGTTTTTGTCCATTTATTTGGGTCCAGGTCCCGGGGGTAGCAGCCATAGCACGGAGGCCTTCTCCCCTCCCCAGAAACCTCCATCAGCTCCACTGGTGAGACCCCGAGATGTTCCCCGGCCAAGGTGGATATATAATCCTTCCAGCGTGTCCTGGGTCTACCTGGGGGCATCCTGCTGACAGGACATGCCCCCTTGATGTGAAGGAACAGCGGCTCTACTCCCAGGCTCTCCTGGATGTCCGAGCTCCTCACCCTTTCTCTAATGCTGAGCCACCCTGCAAAGGAAACACATTTTGGCTGCTTGTGTTTGCAAACTTGTTCTTTCATCCATTACCCAAAGCTCGTGACCAGCGTGTTGAAAGCTTTGCATTCATGCTTAGTTCCTCTGCAGCTCTGCCGTGATGCTGCTAAGCCCCGCCCTCTCTACAAAGAGAATGCTGTGATTGGCCTGACCTAAACGTAGCCAACCCAGTGGTAGAACAGCTGAGGCTACAATGGAGCAAGGCTAGACTAACCTGCAAAGCAAAATGTTTTGGTACTGCAATGGTTCGTCTAGATTTCTAGGCTAACAGGGGACTGCTAAATTTCAAATGAAACACTAGGAAATCCAAAAAGTGACCATGATTCACCATATTTGACTCAATCCAGCAGCAGAGAATGAACGGAGTCATTTTAACCAGCAGAAGATCTTAGATCTCAATGAATGTCATAGAGAAACAGAGCACTATCTTCTGGTGGCAACAAGGCACTACCTTCAGAATCAGAATCAGAAGGGTTTTTTAATGCCAGATGTGTGAGAAATCACAACATTAGGAAATTGCTGCGGTACTTGGTGCAAAAAGAAAGATGAAAAATAAGAGATAAGCAAATATAGGAAATAATAGCTCCAGCCAAAGCAAAATCTAGAGAGGAGCAGGGACAAGGAGAGGAAAGGTGGCTTCTCTGCAAGCTAAAAATCATTCTGTCACAATATTGTTTGAGATTTGACCAAAATGGCCACAATTTTGTCAAATCTCAACATTAGAAGGTCTTAATTTGGAACTCTGGATCAAAAAAAATGGTGATATGCGTTCAAGGAACACAAGGCCTTTAATTTTACTTTAAGAAGACATTAAAAGTCCATTTAGAGAGCAGTTCCTCACTTATCTGTGCGTTTTCTAACTGTAACTATAAAAAGATAATTATAGGCACCGATCTTAAAAGAACAAACACACAACAGCTTTTTTGTTCTGCTTTTATGACGACAGCCTTACACAACAAAACCAAAGGCACCATAAAGTCTACGTGACGGCAAAAAGGTTTTTAACAATCATGAGAAACCAGAAGTAACTGCCTTCAAAATATGTCTAAATATTTCACCCAGTCGAGAACAATGTGGTCCTGTGTGGCTTTCACACCACAGCGTTTCCTCTCATGCAACCCGAGTTCAGAAGAAACCAGGTTACGAGAGAAATCTGATCAAAGCAGGAAGCTGCAGCAGAGCAGGAGCGAGTAAAACGGGATGAGATCAAGATTAAACAGAAACATGGTGTGTTTCTGTCAGCCGAGAGGACAGTTTGTTGTTCTTTTGAAATCTTTCTCACAGTTTTGACTTTAAAATGTGAACGTCTTGCTATGGAGACTTAACTTTTGTCTCTTTAAGGAAACTAGAGCAAAGACACACATAACACTCTTGGATGAGTTTCTGCATATCAGCTGTTTATTAAATATCACAGCTATATCAAAAAGCCCAGCCAATTATCTGTTCAGCCAATCAGCTTTCAATGATCTTTCTCCTCTGTTGTTTTTGTTTTCTTCTGATTCAAATTGAACATTTATGGAACTCTAGCTCCCCCTCATGGTTGCTTTGACACATTTAATAATAGAACGTCTTAAACCTGCAAGAATAGCTGATATTTATCTCCTTAATAAGAATATTAAGCAACATTTAGAACGCAGAATAACTCATAGATGATAAAAATGACTCACGTGGATATCAGGAACAAAAATCTGTGTCATTAGGACACAAACTTGGGCTGATCTGACCTTAGTCAGGATTGAGGACTTATTTACAGCAAAGCTTTATCTTGGCTTATCTGTAGTTTCTGAATAAGTTCTTCTTGCTCCTGCAGAGTCATTCAAAGAAATGAAAAAGTGCAGCGGAGCTCTGTGGGTCTCTAATCAAGTCAAGATCATCAGCGAGGACTGTGAGGAAATGAAACGACAACTTTTTATCAGCAGCTGTCACCTGTCTCTGTCTTTCTGAGTGAGTGGAAACAAGATCTAGATAATTCATTAAACTTCATGAATTACGGTCACTGCTACCATGCAATGCATCAAATACAATTAATTGCAACAAGGGAAAACAGATGAAAGTGTTGTATCTCCTTGTGGACAGTAGGAGCCGTAGTGGAGCAGGGAGGGAACAGCAGCTTGGATCCCTCCGCCCCTGCTGCAGCGTCTGATGACATCATGAAATAAATGAATGATCACTGTGGGTTAATGTTGTTGTTGTGGGCTCTTTGGTCTCCCCGCCCACCTGTCTGGGTTATAACTACTGCCTTCTGCAGCCTCCAGTCGCACAGCAGCCTCCTCACCCTCACATGGCTCTCATGTAAGATTTCCACTAAAGAAATGGAAGCCAATGTTGTTGTTATGGGGACAGAAAGCGTCGGAAAATCAGGTAAAAAATTCTCTATACTAAAAATAAAGTTTTTTTATATCCTGTGAGTTTTTATTGCATAGAAATAAAAAAAAGTGATTTGTTTCTCTCCAGCTTTGACTGTGCGCCTTTTAACTCGGAGATTCATCGGAGAATATGGAGACATTGGTGAGTATATTGGATTTTTATGGTTTTTAATAGCTAAATTGGAGTCCTGACCTTTCTCTCCTGTATTCCAGAATCCATCTACAGTCACAGTTTTACAGTAGAAGGGAGGGAGCTGACCCTTAACCTTTGGGACTCACCCTACTCTCAGGTAATGATGAGATTTACACTTTTATAGTTTTAAATGGCTGCAACCACATAGGACAGAGTAAAAATACAATTGGGTGATTTATTTATTTTTTTTTACTATTTTGAAAGTGCAAACAAGCTGATTTTAATTAGTTTGTCCAATTTTGCAGTAAATAAAACAAATTTTCTCCTTTTATCCATCATGCTGAATGACAGTAATTGTCTAAAACAAACTCTCATATTTAATATGCAACAACTGGTGCTTATACGTGTGTTTTTGTCTCCAGCTTTTGTTGCTGCATGTTAACAAAATTCCCTGATTTTCCAGGATCTGTCTGCGGAGACGTCACCCTTCCATAAGAAGGTCCGGTGGGCAGATGGCTTCATTCTGGTCTACAGCATCTGCGACAGGGCCAGCTTCAACGCCGTCAGCAAACTCATCCAGAGCATCAAGTCCACCAAAGACTTCCTCAGTGAAGATAAAGTGCCCATAGTGATTGTGGGCAACAAGCGGGACCTGCACCACAGACGGACTGTGCTTAGTGAAGAGGGCCGGCTGCTGGCTCTGAACACGGACTGCCTCTTCTACGAGGTCTCAGCAGCTGAGAACTACCACAGCGTGCTCACCATGTTTCACGGACTCCTGGAGAGGATCAAGGAGGCCAAGCTGAGCACAAAAAAGCCTCTGAGGTTTAAGGGCATAGTGAAAAGCATGTCTGCTGTGTTTACCAGGAGACGGACGGATTCGTTCTGAGAGGCGTTTCCCAGATGATTTGTCGTTCCTGGAGACGTTTTTAAAGACTCTGGATGAGAAAAGCCATTAAAACACGAACAGAAAACAATGCCACTAAAGTTCCAAACACCTCAAGAGACACAAATATAATAAACTGAAATATTCTCAGTTCTCCTTACCATGCTTCTCCTGGGACTCTCCTTTAAGGAGGAGACTGACTTCTTGCACTATTTTATTCTGTTTGTATTATTTAGGAAGTCTTGAATTTGTTTTTTTAAGCCTTTATATAGTTATTTATAGAGAAAAGAAGTCGTTAATTTTGCCAAAGATGATCGTTAATTAAAGCCAGATCACGTCTGCCACTGATTTAAGCCCGTTTCTGAGTGACAAGCACGAATACAGTAAAGATAAGAGGTCAGGAAAGATCAAGACGTGTAAAGATTTCATCAGATTCTTTTGTCATTTAAACAATGACCTGAAACTCAGTGTTTTAACCACTTTTGATCATTTATTTAAGATTTTATTTCAAGAAAAACAATCCTTTGTAGCAAATCAAGGCTGCACAGTGGCGCAGTGGTTAGCGCTGTTGCCTTGCAGCAAGGAGGTCCGGGGTTCACATCCCGACCTGGGGTATCTGTGCATGGAGTTTGCATGTTCTCCTTGTGCATGCGTGGGTTCTCCCTGGGTACTCCGGCTTCCTCCCACAGTCCAAAAATATGACTGTCAGGTTGATTGGCCTCTATAAATTGTCCTTAGGTGTGTGTGTGTGTGTGGTTGTTTGCGATGGAGAGGCAACCTGTCCAGGGTGTACCCCGCCTGCATGCCCACAGATTGCTGGAGATAGGCACCAGCCCCCTACGACCCTGTGTGGATAAGCGGGTATAGATAATGGATGGATGGATGGATGGATGTAGCAAATCACACCTACTGCCTTTCATGCCAGGTTTCTAAACGTTTTCATGTAGCAAAATGACTGGAGCTAAATCCTGAATTAAGCCACTCAACCTGTTGGTACCTGGAGTAAAACTTTGTGATTGATAATTCTGATTGGTTACGATGGTTATTTTGATTTGGATTAACTCCAAACTTTAATCAGTTGTAAATTTACATCCAATGAAGAATAAATGAAGGTTTTAATCATTCTGGATTCTGGTTGGATGTCTGGTAAATGTTGCAGCTTAATTTCCTGCAGGACAGTCAGGTTAAAAAATTGTTAATGAAAATTTGCTTTTAAAGATTGAAGTGCGCTGGTTTGATTTGTGGCACAATATAGTAAAATGTATTTGTATAGTAAGTTGTTTTGCTAATTATTTGCATTTAAAGGTGTTTTTTTTTACATTATTTCACAGAACTAACTTGAACTAATTATTGTATTTTGAATGTTTTTCACCATAGTTAAGGTGATGTTTGTTGTTCCTAAAATTGTTTGATCTTGAAAAAAGCTGGTGGCCGACACGTTGGTCTATTAAAGATTTTTTCCATTAGGAGCTGAAGTGTACTGCTCTTTTTAAAAAGTTCTTCCTGACTCACATTAAAATCCTTCAGGCCAGTTTGAAACTGAGACTTTGCATCCAGATCTGAAGCCAGGATGGATTTCTCACTGGTTGCATCATTCTAGAGAAGCACAACTGTCTCACAACATAAATATACACACACTTATGCAACATGACAGCCTGAAAGAAGGATTTTTGATGGGTTCAGTTAGTCAAGACATGTTTTAAAATTCCCCCTGAGACATCAGACATTGATTGTCATGTGGCTATCTGTTATTTCTGTAAATATGCTGATCTGAAGTCAGTTGTTAAAGTGGACCTAGAATGCAGTTAACCAACGATCTAAAACAGCTTTGAGCCTCTAAAAGCACAAGAAATGTTCTTTTAGCTTTCATCTGTCCCAGGAGCCCTGATACAGGCCATTCTAAAACCCCTAAACCAGCCTTGCTGTGAAAAGAGCTGTTAGCCCCTCCCACTCGGCCAGGACATGAATATGTTAATGAGCTGCTTGCTGATTGGTTGGTTTCCCCAGAAGGCCTCAGACACTGGAGACATGAAGGTTTGAGGAGGAAGGGCTCCCCCTTATGACGTGTTAAGGAAGCTTTTCTCAGATCAGGGGCCTCATTTATCAATCGTACTTACGTACAGATCTGTGCGTATTTCGTGTGTGGGAACGATTTTACGCATTGTGTGGTATTTACCAATTTGTACTTGTGCGTGAAAATGTTCCTAAATATAAGAACAGCTCTGACCATGCGTAGGAACAGCATCTAGTGGCAGAACAAGGGAACAGCAATTCTCAGTGATCCACGCGTGTTCCTCATCCACTAATTATTTTACCCAATAAATAAATATTTCGGTGGATAAACAGCTGTGTCACATTATTGGAGCTAAAACACCCGTGACCCACGGGAATCTGACTGTAGAATGGCTGATTTCGTGTTATTTTGTAATCACAATGTTTACTCTTCCCATTTTTATGATGTTTTAAAACATTTTGAATTTATTTATTTATTATGTTTGAATTTAATTTAATTATTTTGTCCTTGTGAAGCGCATCGTGATTTTGCTTGAGATGCGCTTTATAAAAGATCGTTTCTTATTCTTATTATTGGAGGATTTACCAGAGCAGAGTGCACTCCAGAGGGAACGGCTCTTCCGTGAGCGCAGCGCACTGATCCGATTCCAGTCCAGATTCTATTTTACAAATAAAACAACCCATCAGAACCTCCTCTGCTCCCCGATCACACACGCGTTGTCAAGTGTCCAGTGCTTCGACCTCGCTGTCAATAAAGTTTTTCTTTTTTGTCTGGGAAGAACCCAGGGAATCCCCTCCCGATCTGAGGACGTAGTTTGACCAAATATGGTTAATTGAAGGCGTTTCTGTATGTAAACGACGGTAAACGGGCACGAGCAAATGGGTGAGGACAGGTGGGATTTATCATCAGACGATTGCGGAGGAACATGCATACGAGAGGCCACCGCATGTTTCATAAATCAGGACATTGACTGTTCATACACACATTCTAAATTTCATCCGTAGGAGGGAATATAGGAACGTTTCTACGAACGTTTGATAAATGAGGCCCCAGGAGTTTTTCTCTCGCCTTTTTCAACTTTCTACTTTACATAAAAAGCAGGTCACACACGGCTTTGACTTTTTGGCATGCTACTGTTGACCACCAGCTGTCTTTATTCAACAATGAGGAAAATGTTAGTTTACATTCTAGGTCCTCTTTAAATTGAGCTTTTAAAGGTCCTCCAGTTCTCCTCTGACACTGAGTCAAACTTTTTCCTAAGTATCTTTTTTGAGAAGAGTCTATAACTAAAGCCCGGACCACACTGTGTGAACGTGAGGGTGATTTGCAAGTCTGGACAGTTTATTGAGCATCCTCATTACCAAAGTCAGCCTCCAACAGTCTACGACTGCCGTCTGCAATTGACCAATGAAAATACACCCAGGGGGTGACGCGAACAGCTGACAGTGCGAGAGTAGAATTAGCAATATTAGCAACAGTGGAGGCTACACGCAGGAACATGAAGACCACATCTTTTTGAGTTTGGAGTCTAAAAAAAGTGTTAATGGCAGCGCTTTTTTATCTTTATAGCTGTCTTGTTTTGGTTAGCTGTCTGGTTTTAGTGAGCGATAGAGACGTTGTGCAGTTTGTCTCATTGAAATCTTGGATCACACAGTTTGCCACCTTTTTGGAGTCCTCACACTGTGACATGAGAAAAATGCACAATATGGTCCGGGCTTAAGAGACTGAAAAGAATTCTAATTTGTCTTAATTCTTCAACAAACTCAATCTGACCCCAAAGATTAGGCAGAAGAAATGTCTGTTTGTCTCTTCATCTTCTGTGATTAGACGTCAGCGTCAGATCTCCACCTTTAAGCAGTGAAACACAGGGGCAAAAGGCAGGTAAGCTGGTGCCGCTCGTCCTCCTCTCTCCCTGTGTTTGAAGAATCTGACAGGAACAAGGCAGGGGTCAACAAAGCAAGACTCTGGCTGTCTGGCCCCCGGGGGTCACTGTCACAGTCTCTGACCTCCAAAAGATTTTCACAAGAGAACTCACAACAAACAGCAGCCTGGCTAAGAAGGTCCACCTGCGAAAGCTGCTTTTAGCTTCACTGGAGCTGAAATGATGTCTCTCCACAGGCTGCCACAAAGAGGAAAACATAATGGCGAGAAATAAGAAAGCTAAGTGCCATGTTATTATTATTTTCACTCTGTGGAAATGCATTAAGAATTCCATCATTTTGCAAAAGGATGTAGCTTGTGGAGAGTTCACAGGTTTTTGTACAACACAAAAGATACAATGATGGGGAATAATTTGGTCATTTTTATGTGGAACAAACCTCCAAGGTCACTTTTAAAGGTCTCCATTCAATACAATTGATCAAAAGTGTAAATAGGCTTCATATTTTCACAAAAAAATATTTTCTCCAAAGTATTTTCGGCAATTGGCCCAATTTACATTTAATGTCCTAGCATGCAGCTTTTCCCCATGATTTCAACCCACTAAGACCTTCATCCTTCCTCCTCTAAATGAACAAGAATATTTCAAAGCACGAAAATATCAGCTGGAGGAAATATTTTGCAGATATATTAATTTAAAAAAAGTATTTACTATGAATATTTCATTCATTCAGATCTAAGATGTCTTATTTTTGTGTTCCCTTTATCATTTTTAACAGTGTATAATGTTCACAAATAAGACAAAACCCACAATTTAAAGACGAAATAGCAATAGTAAGACATATAAAACTGTCTAAAACCAAGAGTAAAGGACAAAATTAATATATAAAAGACCGAGGCAGACTAGGTTAAAAAAACAGCTAAGAGACACTATCTTGATGTAAAATGACAAAAGCATTAAAAACTGTGGATATCTGTGCTACTGCTCAGAAACAAAACTTTAATGTAAACCTGTGTGTTTTAGTTTTGTTCCATCATGGTCACACTTTAGACACAAGCCCAGTACTTTTCTGCTTCTGGCTGGCAGCACGTTTTCAAGAGACAGAACTGATCAATGCACAATGTGATTTTCTTTTACCTTATTAAATGCAGGCAGGGCTTATTTCATTACTGGGTAGCTAAGCAACTTATATGGGCTTAAGCAGGCCATCAAGTTCAGAGAACAGGAAACGATTAAAGAAAAGGACAAACAGTTATCTGTAAACCTCAAATTAATTCTGTATAATTTGCTTTGGTGAGGGTTGTCTGATTAGTCCTAAATGGGCCTAAATTAAACAACAGGGACATCTTTATTGTTATTATTTATTTTAGTTTGCATGAAAGGCATATGTAAATGATTGATAAATACTAACTTTTCTTTTTTCTTGAGAGAGAAAAAACTGTTTATAATAGACCTGATGCTTATTGAGTGCTTATAAATCAAAGCAAAGATGTCAACAGGCAACTTTCAACCTCACCTGCAAAGCATTTTAAATGTTGCTCATTCAAAAACACACTCATGGTGTTTCTTAGATTATATATTTACACTCTATAATACAACACTTTTGCAATCTCACTCAGTTTGGAGCTGAGAATCAAACCCTTGTTTCCAACTGGAAAACGACCTTCTCTACTGGGTTGAAGCTGCATATAACCAGAAGTGGTTATAATAAAAGCTTAATAAAATACTGCAAGTCACAATAAGGCAAACTGCAGCTCAGTTTAAAAGTAAATAGCAAATGAGGTTCCACAGGGTTGTGTGTTTTGGCCACTGCTTTTTATTTAATAGGTTATTATTTTTATAGCCTGGTAAGCCACCCAACCAATGAAATTTTCATTTAAAAGTTGGGGAGACACTGAGCGGTGGTGATGGTAGTGGTGGTGAAAGGGGGAGTATCAAAATTTCACACAAATTTTTAGGAATTCTGGTCGTTGCCAAAAGTTACGCACCTGCATCCAGCATATTATAGTCTGGCCACAACCCATAGACAGAGCTTGGTCATGGGGCAGAATCTACAGTTGTCTTTCAAACTGTGATTGGATAGCGCTAGAAACAAATCACAGCAACAAACAATGTGGCGTATTCATCACTATAGAAATCAGTCATGGGGCAGTCTGCCATACAGCGTTGAAGAAGAAGAAACTATACACCCTTTTAGCTGCTCATGTCTCAAAGAAAAGTCATCCAAACTTCAAATGAACGCCTTTCCTTAGTTGACACCATCTTTGTAGTTCTTCTCCATCAGCACTCTGGTGCTAAGCCTGTCCAATGTCTCTCTACAAACATAGAGCTCTGTGATTGACAGGGCCTGAAATTTGCCGGGCCAATGGTAGACCTGCTGAGGTTACAATGGAGAGTGGCTAGATCAACCTGCAGCAAAAATCTTTTTTATCTAGAGTTCTAGGCTATTACTTTCAGTCAGCATGGCATACATTTTTATTACGTTATGTGTGTGTGAGATTTGCAAATCAAATCAAATCAAATCAAACTTTATTTATGAAGCGCTTTTCATATAATAAGTGCAACACAAAGCACTGTACAATTAAAAACAACACACAATAGTCAATTTCCCACCCCTCCCCCACAGATCAGCATCCAAGATCCTAACCCAATCCCATCCCATGCACTCACACACACACACACACACACACACACACACACACACACACACACTCTCTCTCTCTCTCTTTCTCTCTCAAGAGCTAAAATGAAAGGACAACTGGCTGAGTACAGGTATAATAGGCAACAAAGTAAAGGGAAACGCCATCAAAAGGAGCCAACTGCACCGGGAGCAGCAGTGCATAATTTAATCAATAGAATTGTCAGTATTGAAATATTGTATATTGCACTGTTTGAAAAAACACAAAATATGTTGAATGTCCCCAGCTGAGTCAGGCTCTCATTTGTACTTTTACCAATCTGTGTTTATGAATGACCTCATCTTGGATATTGACTTTTAATATCCTAACAAAGTATTTTCACACAGGGGGTTGGAATGTGTGGATTGTAAAACATTCAAGGTGCTCCATGAGTAACTTTTTTGCTTTTATGATTGAATGCAAAATATGTGAAGTGTGGAAAAATGCCCTTTTACCCTTCCTGAGATCTCCCACTAAGACTCACTGGACCTCCTGCTGCGCCGTGCCTCTCAGCAGCTTTCCATACAAGGTGTTGATGTGTAAACACGGTAACCATTACATGCCCCCAGCAGTGAATGAGCCGAAGGTTCAAAGTTCAGTAGCTCTTGAGCATTTTTATGTTAAGATTTGAGGGCTTTTGACAATGTTGCTCGAGGAATCTTCCTACATTTAGAGTTTATTGTTAAAAAATGAATTTTCTGTGAAGTTATCAGTCATAGCAGTAAGTGAATGTGTCTTATAATAACATAGTAGAGTAAATGCAGAGCTCATGAGTTTGAAAGGCATAACAACTTGCAGAATCCTGCAGATTAAATATCTAATTTTGGTTTGATTCTTTAATAACCTCCAACTCCAGCAGCTAGTCCAGCCTAAAGGGCAGAGCTGATAAGGCTTTAATCTAATCTAACAGGAGAATCCGTTAAAAAGACGTTTCCTCTAAGACAAGAGGCGCACGTGTGAGTCAGTAAAATCGATCAGTGAATCAGTGGTTCTGGATGACTCATAAAATCCTTTATTACAGCAGAGATCACAAAAGGCTGGAATAAAGAAATACCTTCCTTTCCGGTCTAGATGTGTTGTGTTATAACATTTCTTTATAATTTTGCCTCCAAGGAGTGAGCATGTCTTGAAAATTTATTCTTGGTCAATATTTCAGTTTTTCTTTTTGACAGTGGCTGCTTTTTCACCCATTTTCAGTAGAATACATGTCAAGTTTTCTGATATGTTTTTATGTATAAACAAATTAATGCTAACTCAGGGGTCTGCAGCCTTTACAGCTGAGTCTTTTCTAACATATCGAACATAAACGCAGCTTCACCCTGTTTGGTTCTGACCCAGGGTTCTACCAGCTGACTGCTACCTAAGGATCTCAGAGCCCTGCTACTGTAAGGAGATCCCACATGTACTTTGGCCCATGCCATTGAGTGATTTATAAACTAGTAGAAGCACTTTGAAATGGATTCTGTAGTTTACTGGTAACCAGTGTAGAGATCTAAGAACAGGAGTGATGTGCTCGGTTCTCCTGGTTCTTGTTGAGACTCAAGCAGCAGCATTCTGAATAAGCTGCTGTTGCTTCACAGCTTTTTTGGGAAGACCAGACAAAAGACCACTGCAATAGTTTGGCCTGCTGGAGATGAACGCATGAATGAGTTTCTCTAGGTCTTGTCTGGACTGAGACCTCTGAGTCTTGCTATTTGATGAAGATGATAAAACGCTGATCTAGTTATAGCCTTAATGTGACCAGTGAAGCTCAGGTCTGAATCAACTATGACACCAAGATTTCTAACCTGAGTCTTCATTCCTCTGGAGCCAAGATGAGCAATAACCTCCATCCTATCCTTCTTATGTCCAAAGACAATAACTTCAGTCTTGTCTTTGTTTAACTGAAGGAAGTTTGACTGCATCCAGTCATTAACTTGCTCCAAACACTAACAGAGCGAGTCTAGGAGACCACAGTCACTAGGTGATAGAGCTGGGTAGATCTGGGTGTCATCTGCATAACTATGATAGGTAATGTTGTTATTGTATATGATCTGACCCAGGGGGAGCATGTAGAGATTGAAGAGCAGTGGTCCAAGAATTGAGCCTTGGGGGACCCCACATGTCTTGGTGATCTGCTTTGATTTATGATCACCAATAGAAACAACAAAACTCCTGTCTTCGAGATAAGATCTGAACCAACTATGGACTGTGCCGGATAGTCCCACCCAGTTTATGAGCCTATCAAGAAGGATGTTGTGGTCCACTGTATCAAAATCTGCACCGAGATCGAGCATCATCAGAACAGATGTGTTGCTTGACTTCATATTTAGACGGATATCATTTAATACCTTAATCGGTGCAGACTCAGTGCTGTGGAGTTGTCTAAAGCCTGACTGAAATCCATCTAGGAAGTTGTTCGTCTCCAAAAAGTTGTTCAGCTGGATCATAAACTTTTCCAATCATTTTCCCAATAAAAGGGAGATTAGAGATTGGTCTGTAATTATTCATCACTAAGGGATCTAGTTTGCTTTTCTTTAGAAGAGGCTTAACAGGAGGTGTCAGTCTCTCATGCCCCCCTCGGGCGCGCCCCACTAATTGAGAACCACTGGCGTAACGAGACTTTGTGATTTGAACATTCCTATTTTGTCTTTGTTAAAGAATAGCTGAATATTTAAAAATGTAGTAATTTCCAACAAATATGCAGAACGTGTAAAACTATTTAGCTCAAATACAAACTTTTATTTTCCTTTGTGGATTTGGAATGAAACTACTTCAAAGAAAGCTGCTAAAAATCTCCTTTTCCAGTCAAGTTAAATGTAAATATTACTCAGATTCATGTCATTCTTGGTCAAAGTTAGAAGGAGCCACATCAGAAGTGCAGAGGAGTCACAGTTTGGTTCTGGAGCTGTATGTTGCAAACCCCTGCTCTAACTTACTCACTTATGTCACTCAGACACAAGAAAAATGCTGCTAAACCACCATTTTTTTGTCCACACTTGAGAAGAAAGCCATTTTATTTGGATGAATAGCATTTAGTTACCAGCAGACTGTCATAGCAAAATAAATTGTTTCCATTTCTTTGGCTGAATCTATGATAAATCCCATAGAAAAAAATGTCTGACACAAGAAATAAGATTTACAAGACCAACAAGGTTAAAAACTGAAAACCTGTCGACGACCAGCTGTAGGTTGGTGCATTTCTCAGGTCCTTTTTTAGGTTTTTGCTGTTCTTATTTCTTCCTAGACAAGACCATCATCGCTTTCCTAGAAAGATTTAGATTCAAACCACTTTAAAAACAAACGCTGGCCTTTTGAAAAAACAAAATGAAGAAATGAGTGATGATTAAAAGCTTTTGCCTGGAAATAAAATAAATGTATTATTATGTATTAAAAAAATAGAGAAGAAATTAAGTTCTTGATCTACATTGAGGAAAATAGAAACGTTTTTAGATGATAATAGCTGCTGCATATAGTACCAGAAGGTTGCAACCAAGCAGATGGTTATTCATGAATCACGTGGATCACCTTTAAATCTATAGACTATTTAAAAATAGATTAAAACAAACAAGTGCATGGTGTTCATGCAGTGCAAATAATCATTACTGCGTCTCTTGACTTAATCAGTCTGTAAAGGCTGAGCTCATCCACCTTTACGTAACAGCTGCTTTACCTACAACATACTTAACACAGCATGTGCAGCCCATGTCCTCTCAAAGTGCACATAAAAATCGTCAGACACGGCTGACTGCCGAGCTGACCTCACTGCAGGGGGGAAATCCTTTAGAGGGATGCTCATCCTCTGAATTATGCTGCAAAAAGGGAGGAGCTGCAAGGAAATGCTGTTCGTCTCAAATGTAACAGAAAATAAGTGAAACAGTTTTTCTTCAACAAGTTAGGTTAAAAAAGATAAATGTTAAAAAGTGTTTGTTTTTGTTAGATTGGCACCCGAAGCAAGTGGCTTAGCTCAAACGTGAAGCTTACTGATTAACACGTAACACATTGATGATTAAATCTGTCCAGAAAGGAATGAGTAACAAGATGAATTGTTTTCCCTTTGCAAACAAAACTAGGAAAAAAAATGGAAGAAAGTGGCTTTACAGTCTTCTAAGGAAGCTGCAGATCCATCAAAACCTTTGTCACTGCTGCATTTGACATTAAGATTCTAGATACATTTTTAGAGGATGCAATGCTTTCTTCCTGGCCATCAAGTTGTAAAGGTCATATTAAAAAAAATGCTGGAAATGTGGTTTTCAAAATGTCATGTGATTAAGATTCAGAAGTTAATGGGGTCAAAGGAGGGTAGTGGGACAGTAGACTGATTCATTGTGTAGAAAAAGGTAAGAAATATTTATATCTCATTAAATATTCAAAATTGTGTGTGTGTGTGTGTGTGTGTGTGTGTGTGTGTTTCTGTATCTTTACAAAAATTACAAGTAAACAAGTAATTTCTTTATTTTTTTATTTAACAATAACAAACAATAACATCATAATTTTGATAACTACATACACATTTTTTCCCAATACTTGTATACATTTACTCATATTTTGTGGATTGTACAATGTAAAGAAATGTAGTTTCATTATTAGTAAATAATGTAATTTCAACATGAGCCACCAGGGGGAAGCAGCGTCCTAAGAAACCATTAAAATGTGCTCATACTGTATAATAGAGGCAATAAGTGAGGCTGTTTCCCCCATAAGAACATGTGTCACTCTCTACTTCTGTGTCATTGTCTAGGTTGTTCCTTAATTTATTTATCTATCTGTAATTCTTCCCGTTGCTAGGGCAACAACACACCAATCCCTATAACATACATAGGTTGTGTTAATCACTGTGTAATGACAGCATGTTCTGAATATGCAGATGGATTACTAACAGAGACTGTGTTTGAGCAGCACACATTTACATTTTTTTTGGATCGTGCAAAAGAAAAACACATTTAATCTTCGACTTCCATCCTAAGCGACAGATTGTTTGTCCAGAGAGAAAGTGGCCACATGTGATGAAAAACGCCGTCCTGCTGACTCCTGCGTTTGGAAGCTGACAGCAATTCACAAAAGTCAATGGAGGGCAGTTTTAGAGCAAATGATTGCTTCTACATTTAAACATTGTGCAGCACTTAAATTTCTCATTCCTTCGGTCGGATTTAACAACGAGACAGGTTCCGTTCCAAAGCATGCTGTCTGACATTCACATGGCAGATCAGAGAGTAAAGGTGTGGAGTTCGTATAGCGAGTGAGGCCAAGCTTCCCAGTGACACTTCTAGCCTGAGGGTAAGAGACATTTTGTCAAAGTCTAGAAATGAGGCTGTCTGACCTGCTGAGGAACCATCCTGGCAGCAGCTGCAGGGCCAAGTTTAGTAATGTGCTCCTGTTCCAGGCTCAGAGGTCCAATTCAGTCTGACCCATTTTTGTCTTACGATTATTGCACTAAAGAGCTCATCATTAATACTTATGTAACATTTTCTGCTAGCTTTTAATGCATAGTTAGAGCAAACTTTGGACAATGTATTACTATTCTTATCAATGTCATAATTTTGAAGATTTCTTTTTGCATTACTGTCATTTTATTCCACCTGGATAAATAAATGAATAAGGATAAGGGTCAGAAGTACCAAATTTGCAAAATAGTATTTTTTTTAATCATTTAGTGAAAATCTCTAGATTAAAAAGGAGAAAATGTTTAAAAATAATAGCTTGAGTTATATAATAGCTGGCATGTATGCAGCAGACATTATGTTAAGGCAAATCCTTATGAATCACAAAACCAAAGTGCCTACATTAAAGGATTCAGCTTGACATTTTCAGATAGTATGCTTAGCAATATGTTCACACACACTGCATGAAATGTATTTTATTTAGATATGTGATGCCACTTTATCTGTGGTTCCACAGCATAGAGAGAGCGTGTACAGAATGAGAGATTTCCCATGATGCTTCAGAATCTTCATCCCTGAGGAAATAACTTTAAAAAACAAGTCATGTTAAGTAAGCTAATAAGAAAAACTCCATAATGAAAAGCTGACAACAGTGTAAATATTTATAAAATATTGCTCACATGAATTTTGATTCGATTTTTATTTTTTATTTTTTTGGTGCTATTTCTGCTAATTGCAAGTTGGTCAGAAATCATCTTTTTCTTCAAACTAAATCAATACGAAAAGCTTTCTTCAAAAGAAAATATATGAATTGTTCAGAACTTTAGGACATAAAATCTTTAGCTTTTAAAGCTATTATTTGAAGAAAAGGCTTTCAGTAAAAAGAAGCAACCAAAATATTTGGTTACCTGATTTTTCCGGTTTTTATTATATCACAGTACATAAGACTATCACTTTTACGAATTTAGAAAAAAAATCATACATAATTCCTAAAAGGCGGAAAACTCCAGATTGTTTCTTCAAGCCATAATTTTGCGGCATAAATTAACCAGCTCAACAATTAGAAGAGCCAAATTCTTCGCACGTCAAGTGAGTTGTTTTACGAGATTTTGATAGGTTAAGCCAAGTGTACATCAAAGTGATTTGTTGTTCAGCTTAGTTAATATTTGAACACTAAATATTAAAATGAGAAACCATGAGTTTCATGTTGTAACATCAAACATGGCAAAAATGATGCATCTCTGACTGAAGCACTGAAATGTCAGCAGCTTTTACTTCACCACTCTATTCACAGACTGAACTTTAGAACACATCTCTTCTCCATCTACAAGCTGAAAATCATAAAGCATGTGACCTTTTGCAAAGCAGCACGTTTTTTATTATCAAGGTAGGAAGTTAATGAAACCAAATTACTGAAATAAAACAGAATTTCTATATATTTTTTCTTTTTAATTGATAGAAACACTCATGTATTGATTGTGAACTGAAAGGTGAATGCATTTGTCGTTCTTATGAATCAGATTTTTCTTTGCACCTACGGCTTTCGTCATTATGTGCTATAGTTTAAGTATGATTCACTTAACTGAGCCTACATTTAACAGTCTTAGGAGAAAAAGATGTGTATAGCAGGTCAATCAAACAGCAGAAACTAAGTAGAGGTGGTATAGGTCACTACACAGCCCCCTGCCTTCTCTCATTGCCTGTTATATTGTAATATTTGCACAGGAAGTGTGATAGACAAAGGCTGAGTGAAGGGTATGTGAAAGGAAAGAAATGGTTTATTGTAAGCTTTAAATACAAGCTTGTGACTAAGAGGGGAACCAGTACTGAAGGTAAAAAGCAACGTGACTATTGATGAGGGAAGGTACAATGTCGTCTTGGTTACCAGGATACAGAGTCCTGCTTCAGTCAGTCGTGTCAAACTCTGACGCTTTTACTCGGTTTAGGATTTCATATGCGCTTCATTTGCAGAATTATTAAACAGAACATTCTCTTTATATTTAAACAGTTTTTTTCTGGCATTAAAGTGCCTAAATGTAGATTTTACCAAACAACCATGATCAAGAGCCAAGCATAAATTAAATTTAAAACATCACATCACTTGAATTATTAAAAGTGATAGCCTTACTTTGAAAACAATGGGGAGTTTTAAACTTCTAACTTCCTTTAGCGCTTAGCTTAGCTGCAGTGTTAGCTTTTATGCAAATAGGAACAAGAAAAACAGATTTCAGAACTCCTCTCTATTATAACGATAGCTGATAGTATTTTTGTTTTATCTGGGTTTTCACTTATGAAAAAAGTAAAAACGTTCAGTACTACTGCTTGTGTTACTGTTGAGTTAAGTTGCAACATCCCTCAGAAGCCACAAGGGGGCGATGAGGCCCAAACCAACAACTCTGATGGCTGGGATAGTTAGCAAAACAAGGGGTGTTTCTCAATGTCAAGGAACCTTGCCTTGATGCCTTGGTTCTGCCCCGGTTGCCTAGGAGATACATCATCAGAAACGTGTAATCAGCGTGTAATCGGTTCCAATGTTCATGTGCTACCGAGGCGTCTGTCCTCCGTTTGTCTGCCGTTTAGCTAATTGACCAAGGATACATGAGAGGTGCCTTGTTGCCTTCTCTTGGTCAAACATTTCCCAGAATGCAGCGCAGTATTTTCAAACAGATGTGATCAGAAGCTGGCAGCAGCTACTTTGGGGGCAAATTTCCAGTTTAAATGTAAGTCAACTAGCTATCAGGCTTTTATCTAAAATGTTTTTTTCAGATCCAAAGCAGTTTTCTATGGTTGGTTAGTTGCATTGAAGTTGCAGCTTCGGTGGCTAGCAGGTACTAACTTGCTTACATGTGATTTAACCAATATATACACAATTAAACCAGTAAAAGGCTTCATATACATCAATATTGAAACTTAAAATTACTGTGATGGGCGCGACGTAAACAGAGCGTGTAAGCAGGGGGCGGGCTCTGGCCAGCCGTGGTCATGTGGGGTAAGTCTGTTCCATTTAACCGTTTTCTTTGACCAAGGAAGGACAGTGTCCTCATAAGCAAGGCGCCTTGCCTGCCAAGGCCAAGGCAAGGCGCCTTGCCTGCCAAGGCCAAGGCAAGGCAAGGCAAGGTTCCTTGACATTGAGAAACACCCAAGGACTACAAACAAAAGTAACAAAGCCTTTAACGAGACAAGCTGTGATAAATGTGAGCAAAACTAGTCACATTGTGTCTGTTTCCACAAAACAAGAGAATTTACTTGTCCATTATCCAGTTTTAGCACATCACGCCTCCCCGTGTGAAGAGGTTACCATCATTAGTCTGATTTCTGTGAGAATGGCTTGGTTGGACCAACTAGGTGAACCTTCCAGAAAATGTCCAAGGGTTAATGATTCTCTACCTCGGAGTGTACAACACATGGAGCTATTTATATAACAGCACACTAAAAGCCCAAATCAAGCTTGTTACTGTGATGAGCTTAGTAGAATTTTCATTTTTTTTTTGGGTGGTGGGGGCAGTGTTAGACCATCTGATGGTGGGAGATAAGGACTTAATGAAAGATTGAGCAGCTGTGAGCTGCTCAGAAAGAAACAATCCAACAGATGCGTAAACCAATTTTTCATGGATATATGTATTTACCAACAGATACAGAAAACCTTGAATGAAACCAAACAAAGATTCCCTCCTACTTCTGATTTCAAAACCCTGCAGAGCAACATTATTGTGTATTTGAGTAACTTCCGGGTGAATCTCGGAATGATGTAAAACCAAAATTTCCATTTTTTCGTTAAAGGATTAAAACACTTAATTCCACTGTTTTTCCCCCACATGTGAAGGATTATTTTCCCACTGATTCCCAGTCTTAACAACAACAAAATAAGATGATTATTTGACTCTGCAACATGTTCTCATCACTTTGTTACTTTGTATTTATGTGAATCATGGAAGAAATGCCTGCAGAGCGCTTCTGTTTCACTCCGTGAAAACGCGTGTTGCATGCTTTTCATGTTAAACAGCTTGCATGTTGAATCCACTGAGACAAATCATTCCAAACAAACATCGTCACCACGCAGAAGGACAGCTTTGTGCAGGGTTTATTTTTCTTTAATGTGACCTTCAAAGAATAAACAACAGATTTTCTGCACAGACATGGAGTTTAAAGGCAGACATCATTAGCCGAGAGAATTTAGATTTTATTTTTCTTTTTGAAAAATGTAGTAATGAAGCGGCTTTAATTTCATAATAAACTTATCAAAAGCTTGAACTGTTATTTTCTTTTCTTACTTGTAAACTATTAATTAATTGTGACAGATAAATAGAATTGGGTGGGTTCATTAATTCAATCTAACAAAATAAATAAAAAATCTTATTTTTCATGCATATTTATTATGGATTCTATTTCAGTGAAATTCTTTGGTTCACTGATTGATAATTTATGATTCTCAATTTTTATGCCTTAAGACTGTTTAAGTGTTTTGATAAGATATTAGACATTTTCTTTCACATTAAACATGTAAATAATGCATAATAACACAGGAATGTAACACCAAAGAAACCAAACGCCCCCTAGTGACTGGCTTCAGTATGATAAATAAGCCCTTCCCACTCCATGTAAATGAGCAGGTCATTTCTTTTTACAA
>SSNS01000173.1:0-29545 GCA_006937985.1 Aphyosemion australe | reverse complement strand
CTGCAGGATAAACAAACAAACCAGGTGGGACTGTTGGGTCCCACATGTTCTGCAAATTAAAGCTTTTCCATTTCAAATTGTTCACTGGGACCTCAACAGTTCAGCATCACATTGAGATGCCTCCATTTATGAAATGTGCTATATAAATAAAGATGCCTTGCCTTGACAATATGATGCACAGATGCCACAAAGATTGTGGGTCACTGCTTCAAGGTCTTACCTCAACATGCCATTTTGATGACTGGGGTTATTGAAAACAAGATTTCTATTCAAGAGTTTTCATATTTGGCAGAGAGCTGAAGGAGAAAACGTAGCGAAGTAAGAGCTTTGTGAATGGATACGCATCACATTCGACAGGTAGTGTGCAGTTTGTTGGGGCTAGACAATCCAGCACATTTAATACTCCCAGTTTATGATTGGAGCTGTCCCAAAGTTGTTCCGAGCAGTCTGCAAAACTCTTAACTCAGCACACATGGCAGGAATTTTTGATCAAATTCATTTCTAGAGCAATCCAAAGGGATTCGAATGAAGGCAACTGGACTTCGTTGATTTCTTGAAGACATTTTGCTTCGAATCTGAGAAACTATGTCAATTCTGGCTGAAATATCGGAGGGTCAAGCTTATAGGCTGTAGCTGTCTATTGTTGCTTAACGAGCAGAAACTACCTATGAACACCCCTGTGTTGGCACAACACAGGAGAGCCACCTCTTTAGGCCAAGACTCTGCAGTCCACCTACACCTGAAGGACAAGGGACACACTTTTGAAGATGACATAGTCCACATTCTGGACAGAGAAGATAGATGGTTTGAGAGCGGAGTGAAGGAAGCTATCTATGTCAAACATGAAAAACCTACATTAAATAGGGGAGGACTCAGGTTTTACCTTTCCAGCACCTATAAAGCAGCTTTGAATCTTATTCCCAAATAGTTTCAGTCTAGGTCGCACCCTCCTGCATCTAATCAATACGACTCCCACACAGTAGAGGCCAACGACTCGTCAGGGGGTAGAGAAGATGGGTATTCATAGGTAGTTTCTGCTCATCAAGGAACAATAGACAGCTACAGTTTATAAACTTGACTCTCACATATTCCAGCCAGACTTGACAAAGCTTCTCGGATGAGAAGCGAAACGTCTTCAAGAAACCAAAGAAGTCCAGCTGCCTTCATTTGAACCATGACCTGGATGACTGAGAGCCTTCACCAGCAAATTTCTAGAGCAATTACGGTAATCATGGCACATCCTTAAGCTTCTCAGAAGGAGAGAATCTAGTCAAAAATTGACATATTTCTGTACGAAGCAGGCCTTATGGGACTCCACACCCATTTCCACATCCCATGAAAGTGACAATACATGGAAATGTCACCATTCGTCATTTGCCGTCTTTTGCTTCCATGACTAGTCAATTTGGGGAGTGATGCCTTGTGTGGTTGGCAGCGGTGGGTGTTCAAATAAACAACATGAATAAGATAGACTGGTGGTATTAGGATTTTGCAAGATGAAAAACTAATCTGTGTAGATAAACTGTCTCTCTACACTGTGATCCTTCACAGAGTTTCAGAATGACACGCTTTGACCAAAGCAACTTCTGCTGAAAACAACTTGGGTCAAAGAGCATCAGATGAAGATGACTTTCAGGGGAAGAAATCAACAATAAAACTGTTTATGTCCAAGAAAACACAACCAGTTCGTCCTCCCTTCCATTTCATACAGCAAGATGGACCCTGAAAATGATGTTTTAGTGACTTCAGGAATCACACAGGTAAACTTTAGCTTTCATTTTGGCAAAACACTTTATCTTTGAGACACAGACATACAAAGACATTATATTTGAGCCACCAATCACCTGAAAATGGCCCGTAGATTGGTCAGACAACAATCAAAAAAGACTGATTCCCCTTGTCACTGATGAGGAGAAAATAATGCTTATTTTCCCAGACGTAGTCACGTTTAATGCTTTTCATTAATTTCTCTACAAAATCACACAAGATTTAATAACTGTTCATCAGAGTTGTTGGAAAAAGGACTAGAATCTATTTTGTTCAGTGTATTTTCGTTTAAAAAATGATTCAGTCCAGTGTTTTGTCTTTGAGCACCACATGCAGCGCTTTGAGACGGGGAGTGAGGTTAAAAACACTCAAGACATTTTATTCTTGTCTCAATAACTCCAGCGTGCTCTTGAGGATGCATTAGAGTGAAAATATACACACAGAACACTGAGTCTGTCCAGAATCATGATGTATATTTGGTTTTTTTCTCACCACACATTCAAAAGTATAAACATCAGCACTCAATGGTCCTTGCGCAGTTCTTAAATTTGCATTAAATTGAACCAACTGGTGCTGCTAATCGTTAGTTTTCTGAAAGCTAGAACAGCTGCTGCTAGGGGTTATTTCTATTGTACATTAAGGTCAGAAGAATTCAGGTTGGGGTAATTTGTTGGAGTCCTGCTGTTCCAAAGCTTGTCCTGGGTTTTATTTATAGTGGGAAAAAAAACATGCATGTAATGTTTGTCTTTTAGAAATAAACTCAAAAACACAATAAAATACAAAAGAACCCGCTCAACAGCTGAATAGTTACTCTTTGATGTTCACATGTGCGTTCGCATGTGCGTGAAACATTATAGCCTTGGATTGTGTCTCTTCATTTTTATTCTAACCCTAACCCATGGAAAAGTGTTCTGAGACAAATGGGAATCCAATGAGTCTTTAACAACTTGCAGAATGTCAGATGAGTCACAGTACACACACGACATTATCATGCTGCCTGTGTGATCATAAAGCTCTGGCAGCCTCTGGATGCATCTCAGCATGAGTCTCAAGGGCCCACTTAAGTCCTATTTCACCTCCTTGTGCAAATAAACAGTGTTTTATAAATGTGATCCCACAGACCTTTGGAAACATCTCATTCAGGTGACACTGTTTGTCATCAGCAAAGGATTCATTCATTTTAGTCAGATTCACTGTTTGTAGATAATTAACACTTGTCAAGACAGTCTGCAGGATCAGGGTTCTGTATTATTTAAATCTTTGAATACACAGTGATTGATTGGTTTTAGTATGTTGCAGGGGTCAATGTCTAGACGTGTTTGAATGTATTGCTCTGCCTACAAATAAAAGATCAGTTAGATAAACAGTCTTTCAAGCACATAACATGGTCAAGTTGCTAAGGAACTATTAGAACATAGATAAATTCTGATGCTGCTAAGCTCACAGTGATCAACAACTAGTTTCCTCATCCCAGTGACACATTCACCACTCTCATTACATTAAAAGGGAGTTGTGCCGTCCTGGTCGCCAAATCACAGACATGGGATGTTTGTGTGATAGTGTGTGTCCTGTCACTGTATCCCGATTGATCATGTGCCCTGGCTGCTTGTACACAGGGATATCTCTTTGGCTGACTGGTTAACACGCATGAGTCTCACCCAAGGGTCTGAGGTTCAAGTCCCGCCCGGGCCCTCGTTTGTCCACCTTGCCACAATTGCAACAGGAAATAAACAATTTATTTACAAAACCATGATTTTGTCCTAAAGTATCTTGATATTTTCTGTTTTTTTTGGATAAAGCTGATTGAAAATCCAATTTTAGGGAAATATTTTATGAAATGGTAATATGTATCTAACATGTATAGTTACACTAAAATGTGAATGTGCAGAAGGTGTGTGTGTGTGTGTGTGTGTGTGTGTGTGTGTGGTAGGCCAACTTGTCCTCTGGTGTAGCTGGAGATTCAGCTAAGAAATAGCTGTGTTGTTTGAGTGTCGGTAACATTAATTAACATTTCTACTTGTTTTGTGGGTTTTTTGTTTTTCTGTGAACCTTCTTCTCATCCAGAGCCCACAGTGGTACATGACCCTTGTGCATATTTTGCTGGTACTTTTTTCATGTTTTTTTTCCACAGCTAGATTTGTAGATTTTTGCCAAAGGTTTTTAAACAATCTTTGTCCCTTTTTTGAATAACAGAACAAAGAAACATAATTATTGTTACACTGGTTCATTTCTTCTTTGTGAACAATAAACTGCAGGAAAATCAAAACTCCAGTAATTATGTTCCGTGAGGCAACTTGTTTTGTGGGCTGAAGCTACAAACATAGACAAAAAGGGACCTGCAAGCATTCTGAGAATTCACAAGTCACTGTATAATACAAGCAAAATGTTTGAGTATCAAAATGTAACTACAGTTGTCAAAAGCGGCTGCTAGAATGCTGGAATCTCTTTGAAATTGCATATGGGCTTTAAGCAGGTCCATGTAAAACAGCTAATCGAAGGACTTGCAGGTAAGATCCCCCATCAAAAGAGAGCACACTGAAACCAAGAAAGCAGTTAAAACATCACAGAAAATGTCAAAATACATTTAGGGTCAAAACACCAACCACATGCTCTCCCAACCCCAAAACCCCAGGCCCTGCACTGCCCTGGACCACCTCAGGATGCAGCTAGAAGATGCTATGCCAAAAGCATAGACACAGCGTGGACAGTTCCTGCTTCTGATACTTGATGCCGTGCATAATTTGCACATCTAGCTTACAAATCTAGACAAACCTTAGCAGTAGCAAAAGATTTTGCTCTGCAGCTTGGTCTAACAATGCACGCTCCATTGTAGCTTCAGCAGGTCTACCATTGGCAAATTATAGTGCTCTATGTTTGGAGAGAGACATTGAGCAGGCTTAGCGCCAGAACTGTGACGGAGAAAAACTACAAAGATGGTGTTGGCTCAGGAACGGCGCTCATTTAAAACGGCTTCGGCATCAACTTTGAACAATTGGGCTTTTCTTTGAGACATGAGCAGAAGTCATTTATTTAGAAAAAGGATGTCTTTGCTTCTTCTTCTTCTTCTTTGACGATGTACAGAGGACTGTCCTGTTGATTGATTTCTGTAGCGATGAATACATCACGTTGTTCGTAGTCCAATAGCATGCGGAGACAGTTTGCAACACAACCATAAAGTCTGTCTAACGACTGAACTCTGTCTATGGGTCGTGACCTGGCTATATTTACATATAGGATAGCTTGCCAAGCTAGTTCACATCACGAGTCCACTCCATTATTCATGCATTCCTGAACACCTCACAAGCCCCTGCAAAGACCTTCCACATTCTGGTTGATTTTTTTTACATTATGCTTCAGTTTTTATCTTGTAGGTCAACGCTACTTCTGACTTTAGTCCTAACATGTGCATGGACTCAGGTGAATCCTAAACAGCTTCTATTGGAGGTCTGAAAAATTGCAAGCAAAACTGACATGTAGAGGTTTGGAGCCAGAATTTTCACTAACTTGGAGAAGACTTGTCTCTACGTGAAGGCTGCATGATTCACTGACATGTGAACTAGGTTGTGACATCACCAGAAGAATGGAAAATGGAGGTATAAATCAGTCAGTCCTACTGAGACATTGTCCAGCCATGCATTAACCTGTCGGGCAGTTGTTATGATTTCTAATAAATCTCCCTGCAGCTGTCACTTGTTTCATTAAGCAACTTCATCCACGGCTCTGCATGTGTGGCAGACTCCTTTTGATCCAATCACCGAGGAGGCATGTTTACACCAGGTGTGAACCGAGCCCCAGCACACACGTCACTCACAAAGCAACCTGAATGCCTTGGAGCTTGTCTATGGTGACATCTGTCTCCTTTCTTACATGTTTTTTTCTAGTTCCTGCAATGATGCGAAGCAGAAACAATGAGCCAACCTTCACGTCTGGACCACGGAAAGCATGTTTGGTTATCAACAAACACATCAACTCCACACGAACAACTCTTGAAATAACAGCTGCTTTTAAACCAAAAACCACTGTCCGCATTAGACCCGAGTGCTCCGTCTTGCTGACTGGAAGTTAAAAAGGCAAATGTGTCCTATTATTAATATCATTGTTACAGGGAGACGTGAAAGAGAAAAAATTCACCAGGCGGGGATTCTCACATTGACTAACTTGTCACAGCCAATGATTTCTCCTGTTTTTTTTTTTTTTTACTCCTAAGCTATCTTCTTTTTTGATTGCACCAAAGAGACTTTTACAAAATGAAGAATGGTGTTGAAGGAAATTACAAAGCAAATCACCCCAGACCAGAAAAGATTTGATTTCAGGTAATTTACAAGAATGAGTTACACTCAGAGGCCAAATCACTCTCTCACTTACTTATTATCTTAACCTCCTATTCCTCAGTAGAGTCACAGGGAACTGGTCCCTCTCTCCAGCAGTCATCAGGATGATCTGGGCAGGTTGCACACACACCTAGAGAATATTTATTGGTTCCCAATTATGCTAACATGCGTGTTTGTGGTCTGTGAGGAACTCATAATACCCAGAGAAAACCTATGCATGCACAGGGAAAACATGCTAGCTCTACACAGAAAGACCAAGTGCAACAGTGCACCACTATGCAGCCCCCCAGGCACATCACATGCAGCATGGTTTCATCCAAGGAAATCCAATAACTATTTAGTTTGTAGCCATGGCCACAAGTTTTGAGTTTGGTGAAGATATTTGCAGCTTCAGTATTTTTAGATCGTTGTCAGATGTTCCTATGGTTACAAAAATATAACTACAAGCATTTCATAAGTTTCAATGGTGTTTAAGGTCTGTGGAGTTCCCGCACATGAAACCAAAAGTGGGATGTTCGGTTGACCGGAAAATTTTACATAGAGATTCATCATGATGTTAAAAACACCAAACAGTTTTTAGACAGTTGGAAGGAGTTCCTCTCGGAGGATGTTTAGGTACCATTTAATTTACTATTTATAACTGTGTTCCAAGACTAAACTGTGAGTGAGTCCATTCCCTTGAATGATAATCAACCACACATGAATAGGCTCTGGATACTTTATTGTTGTCATGATGATGCAGGACTAATGGGACTGCTCAACTTTTCTTCTCCAGCCAATTCTATTAACAATCAGAGAGCTGATTCATCTACAAAAACCAACTTCCCCCAGACCTCAGCGCTCCTCTCCCTGAACCTGTTGCAAAATATCAAAAGAAAATAGCTTCTTTGCTGCCCTCCTTGACACAAGATCATTCTCCAAACATCTTCCTCTCACTGAGTGTGCAGATGAACTCAAACCTGTCTGTTTACATTCCTGCATAAGCTCAGCACCAGGGATCCCACGAACAAACCTCACCTATAATATCTTCAAATTATTTAAACTGTTCACTGCCAATCATGTTTAATCAAACATCTCACACACACGGTGGGGTTTCAGCTCTGGGTAATTACAGGAAAATACCTGAAGGCCATAACTAAACATTTGGTTATTTATTTCTAAAATAAATGACGTGACATTTTTCAGGCGTAAAGGTCATTCAAGCTCTGTAGCGCAGACAAGAGAATTACACAGAACCTAATCACCCCAAACACCTAATTACTAAATTCCTCAGATAAACTACTTCCGTAAAGAGAAACATCAGATGTGTTAATGAGATGAAATGATGAGCTGGTGAGGGCAAAACCCGAGCCTTTGAGCAACACAGATGCTGCTGCTGCACATGGATCTCTGGTCAGAGGGTCACATATGTAAATCGAGCTCATGCTATGATATTTTTATTTGGTAGATTTCTGAAATCAACATGGGAGAAAAAGATACAGGGTCAGAAATATTTATAGACTCATTTGACAAGTTTAGAAGTGATGAAATGTATACATGTTTTTTTATTTCCTATTATAATTAAATTTACTTCGAGAACCAGGAAAATTAGCAAACAAAATACACTATAAAAAAGTTTTCTTAGAGTGTTCCTCAGAAGCTCATATATTATCAAGAGATCTTGACTTAATAAAATATATTGTTATTTGGAGAAAACAAGCTTTGCTTTTTCACAAAGGAAGAATTAGGTGCAGAACTCATTTTTTCTTGTGTTACACTTGGTTTTGATATTCTCTGTTGCTGCCTTGACACTTGCTCAGTGATGGATGTTTCATCATGTGACATTCTTAGCTTCAATCACTCATCAGCATGATGGTCTTGAGTCTGAAAAACTACAATAAAGTTTGATGCTTTTGTCTCTGACAGCTTTAAGAGGTCTTGTGAAGTCTTCTGTAACTGAGCTGTTCTGGAGCGGGATTTGTGTTCATGTCATGTGAATTTGATTGATTTATTTTGATTTCAGCTTTAACTTTCAAACTTTTGTTCTCATCCTCATTCTGTTTTTATCTTTTTAACACTTTACTCTAACTGCTGAAATGTCTCCTCAGCCTTCATTAGTGTCTACAGGAGCGGTTCATCACTAAATCTAACAAATCAGCTTTGTTCATGATCTAAAACATGCAGGAAACATGCTGGAAGCAGACTGCAGCGCCAGGCATATCAGCTCCACTTTACCATTGACAGTTCCTGGCAAATAATATAACCAAGACCCTGAGAGGAGGAGTCATGTGACCACAGGAAAAGGCTGTAGCGTGTTGACAAACCCAAATGCGCATTCAGACCGCTGGGTGACCACAGACGACTTGTTACTCTACAAGCTAACTAGCTGCTAGCTGACAGAACTGCGGCGTCAGCTGGCTGGCAGTGCTGCTCAGCGGCAGCCGGAGTCCGTGCGACACGCTGAGGATTTGATGGTGTGTGAGGATACAAGGACCTCAGCTAGAGACGAAAAAGCATCAATGACTGAGTGTTTGCCGGATAAGAAGAGAGCTTATGTTGGTTTTATGGTGAGTGTATGATCGGTGACGGAACGGGACGTGATCACTACCGCCTGACAAACATATTTAGAAATAATTACAAACCCGGCGAAAGCTAAAACGTTTACAAACAAAAAACATATTAAAGTGGTCCTAGAACAGTGCTTTGAGTCTCTAAGAAGCATACGAATTTTTCTTTTGGCTTTCATCTGTCCCAGGAGCCCTGATACAGGCCATTCTAAACCCCCTAAACCAGCCTTGCTGTGAAAAAAGCTGTTTGCCCCTCCCCCTTGGCCAGGACATGAATATGATAATGAGCTGCTTGCTGATTGGTTGGTTTCCCCAGAAGGCCTCAGACACTGGAGACATGCAGGTTTGAGGAGGCGTGGCTCCCCCTTATGACGTGTTAAGGAAGGTTTTCTCAGAACAAAAGTTTTTCTCTCTCCTTTTTCAACTTTCTAATTTACATAAAAAGTAGGTCAAACACAGCTTTGACTTTCTGGCATGCTACTGTTGACCACCCAAGCTGTCTTTATTCAACAACAACAAGGAACATGTTGGTTTACATTCTAGGTCCCCTTTGAAGTTGTACTGACAAGCGCAATAGGATGATCGTGAGGTCTGCATCCAATTTGAATCCTTATTTGTCTCTGAGCTCTTGTGATTCAGAAAACTCCCGACTCGTGTTTAACTCCTATTGTGGTTGAATGTTCTTTTTCTTTTTTTTAGCTCCATAAGATAAATGTTTTCTTTGTTTCTTCTGAAGCTCCACCATGATGCACACGTTACAATAAATGCTAACCAGGTATAGCTCGTCTGTCCTGAGGCGTAAACAAGGATAAACACAAAGCGTGACTTTGTGAGACTTCAGGGGAGCAGTCTGCATACTCTGAAGTTGCAAGTGCGGTATTCTGGCCACAGACGGCGAAAGTGGTCTGAGTGACATTTCATTAACCCTGTAAAGAGTCATTTTAACACATACTGGCTCAAGAAAATGATTTAAAAATATGAAAAACTTTCATAGTTTCCCATTAAGACTAAAAATGGTTTGATGTGAAGGGTCAACAAGGGGTTATTTTTCTGACCCAAGCTGCATATATTGAATGCTATAAGTGTTGTTTCCACGCTGCTGTCAGTCAGATGTTGACTTTAACCCTCATGTTTGATACCATCTGTTGATCAGTGTGTGGGATTCATTATGGCGTAGGCAGGCAGCTTTGTAGTTAGCATCAGGCCTGTTATTTATTCTAATTAGCTGCACAACATTCAGAGATAGCCTTCCATAGAATTACTCTTTATAGTTGTTGAGCCTTGAGTAATTAAAAGGATTTCAAATTATACAGGAGACATGTGAAGATTCTTTGCACTTTTCTGTTTGGAACACCAAGGTTTTCTACCATATGATGAGTATAGTACAAAGAATGGTAAAAAGAATGATTTGATTAGTTGATTCACTTTTTTACTGTGCCATCAATATTTGGTCAATTAAACCTGCTGCTGCACATTTTATACTTAAGAAGAACACTTGATTTATCCCCTAAACCATTTTGTTGCTGTTTTGAGTCAAAAAAAAAAAAAAAAAAATAAAAAAGCTGCAGATCCCAAATAAGCAATATCACTTTAGGAAAAGACTAAACTTATAAATAATTTGTTAATACCTCATAAATTATTTTATTTAGTTTATAAATATGTTATAAAGCATTAATTTTTGAGCATGTTTGTAAATTGCTTATAGTTGCATTATTATTCCTGTTCAGTCATAACAATAGTCTTGTTGTAAATAGGTACCATAGGGCAAGCGTCTATATTTAGACACTTCCACTCACATCATAAATGATGTCGGTGTGTCTTTTCACAGACTCTTAGAATTATGAGATTTCACCCAACCAATCATCAGAGATCAAGCTAGTCACTGTTTGCACCGTGGCGCCGTTCGACCAATCAGCGCGGGGCTACGACGCGCCAAATATGGGTGTTTCTGAAAAACCAGAAAACTGCCTTCCTGGAGCTCGTCTCCTCTTGTGTTTACGGTTGGATCTCTAAAACTAACAATGCTAGGTTTATGCAACTCTCACATCACAAGGTTGACTAGTGGTGCTAAATAAGGATACATGTGTTGTAAATGTTAAACTCAATGAAGTTGGTGAAATCAGAGCATGAAAATCAAAGCTGCCATATTTGGTCATACGCCCTGAACAAGTAAAAGAAGTTATGTATATTTTTAGGTAAAATCTGTTGTTTTTTTGACATAATCTTCATGATCCTGGTTACAGTAATAATAATTATTATAATATTGAATATATTTTTCAGTTTTAAACTAAGATTTCTATAAAAAACAGAGGGGGACAGTTATTGTGCCAGCGAGTCTCACCATCAGTGATGATGATGAAGAGGAGGAAGATGACACTGAGGCAGATCCTCAAATACATAATATTCTAAGATATTTTAATAATCTATATTCAGTCAGAAATGGCATTTAATATTTTATAACTTCCAAAAATATTCTACAGTAATCTGTTTTTATTAAAATATACTGTATTAATAATTGTGATGTATTCAGTATTATTCTACAGTCATATAATGTTCTAAAATTAGCTAGATTATTCTAAAGTGTCTTATAATTATCTATATTATTAAAAAATAATGTTTGTTTTAACTTGTTCATGTTTTTTATTTTGGGATTTCTGTTACCAGAACAGGGCCAGCGTCCATATTTGAGCACTTTGTTTTCTCTGATTTTCTCCATGAAAATAAATATTTTTGAAAATTGTAACAACAGAAAAATACTTTTGTTATAAACCATAATAACACCCTGGGGTTGAAATTTAAAATTTTAAACTACTTCAATGATTGCCCTATAAAGGGTTAAAAGTATATGCATGAGGCCAATCACNTCTGTTGTTTTTTTGACATAATCTTCATGATCCTGGTTACAGTAATAATAATAACTATAATATTGAATATATTTTTCAGTTTTAAACTAAGATTTCTATAAAAAACAGAGGGGGACAGTTATTGTGCCAGCAAGTCTCACCATCAGTGATGATGATGAAGAGGAGGAAGATGACACTGAGGCAGATCCTCAAATACATAATATTCTAAAATATTCTAATAATCTATATTTGATCAGAAATGGCATTTAATGTTCTATAACTTCCAAAAATATTCTACAGTAATCTGTTTTTATAAAAGTTTACTGTATTGTTTAATAATTGTGATGTATTCAGTATTATTCTACAGTGATATAATGTTCTAAAATTAGCTAGATTATTCTAAAGTGTCTTATAATGATCTATATTATTAAAAAGGTTTTTTTTTGGGATTTCTTTTACCAGAACAGGGCCAGCGTCCATATTTGAGCACTTCGTTTTCTCTGATTTTCTCCATGAAAATAAATATTTTTGAAAATTGTAACAACAGAAAAATACATTTGTTATAGACCATAATAACACCCTGGGGTTGAAATTTTAAATTTTAAACTACTTCAATGATTGCCCTATAAAGGGTTAAAAGTATATGCATGAGGCCAATCACAAACTTTGCAGCCATTTTAAACATTCCTAAGTTTTCAGTGATGTGGCCTTTACAGTCTCTACATGTTGCTGCATCATCAGACACTGCAGCCCTGGAGCAGATTTCTGTGCATTTACTTGCAACACACGGAGCAGACCGTGAACGCCTGAGCCTGCGGGGAGTACCATTCTTTTTTTTCTTGCAAATAAACTTGTTGTCTTGTATAGGAGAAATATTATGTGGTTGGAGGGACTAAAGAAAAACTGAATGAATTGTAAGATTTTTTTTCCATCTTCCTACCTCTAGCCCATCTCTATTTTCTTTTGTGTTTCAGGACAGGAGCCCAGATGTCACATTAAAAGCCAGTTGATGAACCGTTCTGGGGACGGTGATGTTATCACTAACAGCATGAAGGTTTTATTTTTGACTCTGTCCACCTTTCAGTGAGGAGTTTCTATTTGTGTCTGCACAGGTTTGCTCATGCTGTCATGATCCAGTCATGTTCTAGTCCTGCAGCTCTGCTTCTGGCCATTCCTCTACTCCAGAATGCCGATTCCCTCGTTAGACCGTGTTGGAACACTGATCTGTTTGCCCCATTTTACATCTGCTCTGGTTTTCACCTGGATATATAAAAAACCAATATTTTTCACACTTTCACAGTTATCTCCTTTCACATGACCACAGTGATCATCTCTCAGCTTAAAACTCCATCCAAGCATCCCACTCATCTTCCTGGTTTCCATGCTGCTGTATCTCCCTAAAGTGGAGCCCTGCAAATGCTAAAGGCTCCGCTAAATGGGCTTACACTCATTCTCCACAGTTCACCCACCTGCTTGAGTATGCTGATTAGCTTGGCGGTTAAACCTACCTCTGAGGAGAACCCTGGAAACCATCAAATGTTTACCCGGTTGTCCTGAACTTCGCTAACCGTGTCCTGTCCCTAACAGACCAGTCATCCTAATCTGAGGGCCGCTGTGGGCAAATCATAATTCGTATTTACTGTAAAACCTTTTTAATTTTCACTTGGTTGTTTTGCGCGTCTTGGCAACAAATTTTTAAACCCCAATCAAAGATTTGAGGACTGTTAAAGTGCAGAAAATATACACTAGATGCAAAAAGTGTTAAAAATGGCTGCTACTGTAATATTGCATATATTAAAATAATTATGCTTTGATCAAAAAGCGTTGCAGTTTTGCCCTACCACAAAAGGAACACTGCCTTCATTGTGTTTTAATGAGTATGCTTGGAGTGAATTTCATGCAGAGCAACACAGCAACTGTGGGGGAAGACTGGCTTAAAGACTTTTTTTTGCAAAGTCTTCTAAACATAGTTAAAGTCCAACAGAGGCAGCCAGGCAGCATGGGAAAATAAGCAATGTACAATTAAGAAAAGCTGGCAGGAAAAAAAGTTGCTTAAAAGACTGAAAGTGTGGTCAAAGATGTTGACAAAACTTTATTCTCCTCCTAAAGCAGAATATTTACTCACTCATTTTCATAACTGTTTTTCCCGGGTTGGGTTATGGGAAAGGTGGGGGACACCCTGGACAAGTCGACATTCTATCACATGGCTACGCAGAGACAAACAACCATTCAGACACACACACACGCACCTATAGGGACAATTTAAGGTCACCAATAAACATAACATGTATGTTTTTTGTCCGTGGGAGGAAACTGGTTCACATGGAGATAACCCACGCATGGATAAGGAAAACATAATACTTCACGCAGAAGGACTGCAGCCTGGATTTGAACTTGCAACCTTCCTGCTGAGACGTAGCTGTGCTACCAACTGGGCCACCATGCAGCCCCATTTCTCTATTATGCATCTTATGACTCATTTCTTAGGTGTTTAATAACTTTCTTCGTAGCTGTTAGCGTTCTCGTTAACATCTGATTCCTTTGTACATTTTTCAAAAGTTTGGCTTCACCATTACTGAATAGGAATCAGTAAGGGAGGAAAATCTGAAATAATGCTGTCAAACCCCATGAATCACTAATAAATAACTAGAATAAAGTCAGAGTGCAGGAGACGGCTTTAGGGTTGTGAGGTTGATGGGGTGCGTTATGTTCTGGAGTCCTCTGACTGAAAGGCGCTATACAAGTGTGGGTCATTTATCATTTATCATTCTTTACTCTGGTTCTTCACCGACTATTTTTTTCTAATTCAACTTTAGCATTGTTAGCTCAATGTTAGCTCAACGTTAGCTCAACGTTAGCCTCTAGCCTTCTTTACCTGATATTAGAGTAACAAAATTTGTTTTACTTTCATTTGTTTACATCTTTTGCTTCTGGGTCGCTCCTTTTACTGGCTTCCATCCTGTCAACAACGCTGCCGCATTTTGCTGGCCGGCCGGTGTCAAATTACAAATGTTGGTGAAGTGTTTTGGCTCTGGAACCAGGAAGTATGGAAGCAGGACAGATTGTAAACAAAGACTATGTCCCTCTTCAGCCTTTTTAAAAGGAGAAAAACTGAAAACCCCCCTGCCAACTGAGAAAGAAATCTGCTTCAATGTAACCTTCCTTCCAACATGATTGAGATGTGAGAATGTTTTGTGTTTCTTTCACTGTAAAAATCTTACTTATTGTACCTTTAAGGTAATTTCTTCCTCCCGGGGACTGGATGTAGAATCTTAATGCCAACTGGTTAAAGCTGCAATAGCAAATTTGGAAAACAAATTAGCTTAAAACATTTTTTCATGCCTCTTAACAACATTCTAACATAGCTATGAATACATTGTGGAGATAAAAAAACGGTGA
Source organism: Aphyosemion australe (assembly GCA_006937985.1). Taxonomy (NCBI): domain Eukaryota; kingdom Metazoa; phylum Chordata; class Actinopteri; order Cyprinodontiformes; family Nothobranchiidae; genus Aphyosemion; species Aphyosemion australe. Next base: position 14,659 of record SSNS01000173.1, on the reverse strand, counting down.
CTGATGTTTAGAGCTCTCTGGTTTCCTCTGGCAATGTGGATTTGCAGTCCCGGTGGACAGAGAACCAGAGAAGATACTCGAAGGGAGGGGTGAGTTTGCATTCAAAACCTAGCTTTTTTGCAGATTTGCTATATAACAGCTTTAAAGAGTGATCCAACAGCTGATTCAGTCTAATCCACAATTAATTCTGTCAATTCATTCTACCTCTGTTAGTGATGCAGTTGCAAGACCAGACCTAAAGAGGAAAACAAAAAGTGGGCCGAGCAACATGAGGTTTACAATCTAAGGTGGAAAAGGTTTAAAAGGGGAAAGAATGAACAGAAGAGTCCATAAGAAAAGGTCACTGTGATGAGACGCAATAAATCTTTTTCTGTTTTGACATTTTGGACAAATGATAAACATTAAACTTCCAAAATGAAAACATTCTAGTAGCAGAAGCACAATTCTACTAAGTAACTTTGTTCATTGTGTGAAAACGAGAATCATTGTGACGGCTTTACCTCGGGTCGAGCCGTTTCCTCCTACAGATGGAACAAATCCCACCGCTGAGACTTGTCCATGTTTTTGCTGCGATTCAGAACAAACAAACCAATTTCTTCCACTCGACATGACAAAGTCTCACCCTCTGCCTAATGAGTCCAGAGTAGAGCTGTCTTCTGTTGGACCGTCTTTTATTACAGCTCTTTAATGCTTTTCCTGGAACACATAATGAAACTGAATTTCCTTTCAGTGGCGATTCTGCAGCTATCTAGAGAAGGAGCTGAGATACATTATCTCCTCGTGGAGACCTAAAAAACGAACGCACACACACACATGCACAGACATGCACACACATGCACAGGCACACACATGCACACATAGCGGCACCAAATTCACTTTCATGCACATAAATCTCACAGATCGGAGGGCAAAGCAAGGCGAATTATTCACACAGGAGCCAGCGACAGATTATATTGGAATATAGTGATTCTGATTTCCTCTTTAATGTTAAATTATGATAATTGGAGCTACATGATTAACTGGTTTTTATAATAACGCACCTCAAAAATATGTGGCTACTGCAGCAGATAAAGATTCAGCACAGGGATCGTTATATATTCACCTGCTTTCTGGCTGTAATTCTTCTCAACATTTTCTTGCTCTCCTTCATCTTTTTAGATCAAATAACTGTTTTAGATGTTTCAGTTTTCAGAAGCTGACTGGAATTATTTATTTTTTATTTTAACAACACTTAATTGGGATGAAGATCATATTTTTTAATCTTCTTTTTTTTTAAATGCAGGACTTATGGCGATTTAATCCAGGAAACACAATTAGCTCCTGTTTCTAACGGTGAGCGAAGGATCAGCTCATTGTGGTTTTATGCAACTATTCAGCTCTTCTGTTAGTACATTAATTCACAGTAACTTCATACATTTATTGACATGCCTCCAAATTAGCAGCTTCTCTCATGCATTGTGTTGAGCTGGCCTCAACTGCAGATAAGATTCTGGAGGCGGGTGATCAAAGAAACAAATAAACTCTTGAGAAAATAATTGCTGCAGAGCCAGAAGTTCATCAACATGAACTCCAAAAACTCACAGCTAAATGTTTGTTTTAAAATACTGAATATTTGAACAATTAAAAGCCAAAAATATACTTTTCTACAAACATTTCTCCTTCTCAGAGAAAATAAACTCTGATGAGATTGCACGTGAGCTCATTAAAGCAAATTGCAATAAAAACTTGGTAATTGAAAGATTTTCAGAAAAATTAGCATTTTGTGTCAAAAATAAAAACAGACTTTTCACAGTGCATCAATAAATTGTTGCAGTGACTCAATTAAAACGTTTTAACAACCAGAACTGGTCATTTTTTTACAAGACGATGTCATGTCTTGTTTTAAAAACTCAAGTTTAATTCTTTTAAAGTACAATAACTAGTGATTTTAGGTAAGCTTGATAAAATACTCCTGTTTGTCCTTTCTTCTTTGCACCAATCTGCCTAGGATCTGGTCCAAAATGGCAAAAAGCACAAATGCATCAAAATGAAGGAGGTTGCATAAAAATAAATAGAAACGTGGCCAGGCCATGCTGTCTCATCTGCAGATGGTTCAGAATGCCGCCAGACGTTTAACATCTGCCAAGAAGCACAATCACGTCTCTGCTGTCCTCGCTGCACTTCACTGGCTCCCTGTTGGCTTCAGAATCGATTTTAAGATTTTATTATTGACGTTTAAAGTGGTACATGGTCAGGGTCCCCAATACCTGCTGGAACTCCGACAGCTCTATGCTCCATCCAGAACATTAAGGTCTGCTAAGGATAACCTTTAGGTGGTTCCAGACAAGGCTGGTGCACAGAGGGGACTGCACTTTTGTCATCATCATGGCGCCTAGGCTGGAACCTTTGTGGCTAAATTCAAAATTCATCTAATAATTCACTTTAACTCAATGACTTTAAATCTAGTTTAAGAAATTCTCCAATTTTTATCTTTTTTCTTTTAATTTATGTTTTTTGCTGTTTCTGTGCAGCACTTTGGTCAATGGAACTTGTTTTAAATGCACTTAATAAAGTTTGAACTGAGTGGAATATCGTAAAATACGAAAGAAAGTTGATTGTCACAATTTTAAAATTTCTTTGTTTTTGTAAAATTACTGCAGATGTCTTTCAAAGCTGATGAGGGTGAAGCTTAATCAAAAGGAAGACTTGATCTTTAAATAGTTTCAAAGCATCCGTTTAATAATAAAAAACCTTTTTACTTTAAAACTAAAAAGCTTTTCATTATGTGGATAATTATAATTATATTATGAAGTAACATTGTGAAAAACTATATGTGTGATGTGTTTTTCTTTTCTTTAATGTCTAATTAAAAATCTCAAGGACAAGGCAACACAGTTACCAGAGAAGAATGAATATTGTGAGATAATAAAAAGCAAAGCTGAGCATTACGAGGTCATTCATGTTGACTATGACATCATGACGGCTCAACTTATTGTTGTGGATCTTTAAAGCTACAATGGCATATTTGAAAAACAAATTAGCTTACAACCTTTTTTTCATGCCTCTTGACCTATGAAGAGAAAAAAGTCTCAAAATATCTGTGCGTGTGTAACTAGATCTGTGTGTGTGTGTGTGTGTGTGTGTGTGTGTGTGTGTGTGTGTGTGTGTGCACGAGTGTGTGCAACTAAAGAGCTGTGTGTGTATGTAATTAAAGATTTGCGTGTGTGTATTTAGATCTCTGTGTGTGTAACTACATTTGTGTGTGTAACAAGATCTGTGTGTGTGCAACTCTCTCTCTCTCTCTGTGTGTGTGTGTGTGTGGCTAGATCTATGTATGTGTAACTCTTGACTTATAACTGTGTAACTTCTGCTCCTATACACATACAAATCATTTAATACACACACACAAATCTTTAGTTGCACACACACACACACACGCACGCACGCACACGCACGCACACAAACACACACACACACACACACACAAACACACACACACACAAACACATATTTAGTTACACTTGCACAAATCTAGTTACACACACATATCTTTTGGGACTTTTATCTCCCCATACTTGACAACATTCTAACATTGTACAGTTATAAATGTATTGTGGAGATAAAAAAAAAGCAAAAAAATGAATGACGTGGTTTTCTCGCATTTGTCTGAAAACCTCCCCCAATAGTTGCTTTCGGACAGAAAGCAACTATTGGACCATCCGGTTGTCGGTCTCGCCGAACCACAGCACTTTTGCACTTCCCTGGGTCCTCCACTCATTACGCACTCACGTATTTAGCAACAGAACACCACTGGTGTGAGAGGTTCTCCGCTCAATAATATAAGAGAAGGAGAAACAGCCAGCTGCTACCACTTCAACTTTAGGACAAACTACCAGATTACCAAAAAGAAAAACACCATTTGAAGTCACGGACAACAAAAGACGTTTGGAGCTAGAAAACAGTGACTGGTGTTTAGCGCTATCTCGTTTCCTCTGACATCACGGGTTTCTGGTTCCTGCAGAAGCGTCTCAGGAAAGATACCCGAGGGGAGGGGTGAGTGTTCTGTGACTGTGTTTGTGTTCAAAATCGAGCTTTAACCCAAAAAAGGCTGATATTTTGTATTTATTTGTTTTCATATGTTTATTTGAGTGATTCTTTAGTCAGTCTGCCTTTTGCTTGTTCAATTTTCCATCCATCCATCTTCTGCTGCTTATCTGGAACCGAGTCACTGAAGCAACAACTTAATCAGAGATCCAGGCATCCCTGTCCTCCAGTTGCCTCTTCCATTTCATCTGGGAGAAGTCCAGGCTTTCCCAGGCCAACTGTGAGATATAACCTCTGCAGCTGGTCCAGAAGGTCCAAAACACCTCAGCTGGCTTCTCTTACTTAAACTTCTCACAGCCATCTAATATTCAGCTCAGCTGTTTGTAGACAATCATCATCCTCCCAGTATAAATACTCCCTGACTCTACTGTTTACTCAATGTTGGCCTGAACTTTTAACTCCCAAATGTTTTTGTTCCTGTTTCCTCCTCTTCCTTTTGCAAGTTTAGCATCACAGTCTCATTAGATGTTTGTTTTCCACACCAAAGTTTTAATTCATTCAGGTCTTCACCTCTGTTGACAACACTTTGGGTTATATTACGATAATGCAAACCTCGATCAGAATCAGAATCAGATCTGATTAGATTATTTTCTATTACTAATGTTCCAGCTCTCGTGTATATATGCTCTGTTCTGTTTTAGTAAGTTTTCATTTTGAGAAAACGAAAAGTTCTACTACATAAAGCAGTAAACCACAAATATAAGAAATCTTTCTATAAAAAATGAACCCTGTCATGCATAATGGTCACCACAGCAATTTAAAACATGGTTTTATGTAAATGTATGGGTGTTGTGACTCCATACGCCCACTACTAGTAGATGGAGACACAATATTATTCATAATAAAACCGAAAGAACATAAAAGACAAAATAACACAATCTAATTAAAATAATGTAAAAAAAAATGACAGAGCAAGTTTATTTAGAATTAACTTTAATTAAAGCGTGCAACAACTGATGCAAACTGTGCAAAGCAACTTTTGTTGCAGCTTTTTCTTTATTCAGCTGACGAGTCATCAAAATATTTCAGAATCAGTCATTCATGAAGCATTGCATTGGTATTTACACACGACTGACGCATGATTGTTTTGTCTGAGTTGCAGGAGTACAAATCAGTGACTAATTATTCAGTCATGAACTGACAGCTGATTTTCACAATAAGAGAATATATTTAATGCAGCAAAACGGGTGTTTTATTCCAAGTGGACTTCAATTTCTTATCTTCTCTCCATGTAAAACCTGTCTAATATTTAGATTCAGTGTCAGTAAGCAAATTAGTAAGGATCAGTGGAGAGGAACTTGGTGTTAATGACTGACACCATTATAATGTATAAGTGAAACAGATTTATATAGGATTATTGAAGGTTTTGACATGAATATTTATGAAAACCAGGCTATTTGGTGGCAGATTAATTGATGGAAGTAACAGGGAATCGGCATTCATGAGCTGATGAGTTGAGTAATGACATAAATGCACAGCAGGTTGACCATCTGCTCCTGCCAAGCATCAAGGAGGCATGGAAAAATCCATCAAATGATCCAACAGATCCACATGGATCCTTGCTTGATCTAATTCTCTAATGTCTTTTCTATCAGTGTCATATAATTTGTATTCTTTATCGGGAGTCTTTGTAATAAAGGTATGAATTTAGTGTCTGAATATTAAAGCCCATTGGGTCTGTTTTTTATTAAACAAGGATCTGGAAGAGCCATAAGCATCACAGCAGAGAGATTTATGGGAAGTGTGTTTTTATCACATCTCTTCAAATTCTTAAGCTTAAAGGATCAAAAACAAAACAATTCTCTCTTATGAGAAGCTTTTTTTTAGCAGAAAAAATATAAAACGTGAATAAGTTTAATAAAAATGTCCCCTATGGAGGATCGGTCTGATCTTTTTCCATATGAGCGCATCAGGAGGAGCCCCCCCTTTGGACCGGGAATGGATCAAACCGAACCAGCCACAGAGCCGCCTGTTCAGCGCACCTCGGATGGATGGAGCGGACAGAAGAAGCAACAGCTGCAGGGACTCGGACGAAAATGACGCTCTAATTATTCTCTGGGTTTTAATTCCAGGTGAGGATGTCCGTCTGTGCGCGGAAAATGCGCGTCATTATTATTCATTTTCCTTTTTATTTCCGTCGGACAATAATTTAATCTTATTTTCATCTTGAATTGGTGAGAAACCTGGAAGAGTATAAGTTCAGGTAATTCTAGCACTTTGTGGCATTTTTTCTGCTTTTACGCATCACGGGGAGACATTTATTGTGTTTTCAAGCTTTAATTGGTGTAATAATTTATCATTTCAGACGAGCTGCTTGTTTAACACTTTATCAAGTAAACGGCAAATTAGATTTAACATTTTTTGATTATTTCTGAAATGATGTGAGGACCTTTCTGGCTCGTGGAGAAATGGAGCAATTATTTCTGATGTTTTTCTTGGTTTTCACAGTTTGACTTCCAGCTGAGGATGGCGAGGAAAGAATCAGTCTAGCAGGATTTCTTTTCATTTGTCCGTCCAGTCAGTGAGACTTCATGATGTTCCACCAGCTGGCGGATCAAACGCTGAACGGCAGCTGTCAGGGATCAGCCTTAGACTGCAATAAGAGCGCTGATGGTGGAGATGCGCTCCAGCTCCCCACTTTCTCCACGGCGGCCAAAGTCAGAGTCATCATCACCTTCACCCTGTGCGCAGTCTCAGCTGTGTGCAACCTGCTGGTGCTATGGGCTGCCGGCAAAGGAGGCAAGCGCAAATCTCACGTCAGGATCCTGATTATGAACCTGACCGTGGCAGACCTGCTGGTGACTTTCATCGTGATGCCGGTGGACGCAGCGTGGAACATCACGGTGCAGTGGCAGGCGGGGGACGCAGCCTGCAGACTGCTAATGTTCATGAAACTGGTGGCCATGTACTCATGCGCTTTTGTGACTGTGGTCATCAGCCTAGACAGACAGTCTGCCATTCTCAACCCTCTGGGCATCACCGAGGCCAAGAGGAAGAGCAAAATCATGCTGATTGTGGCCTGGTCCATGAGCGTGGTCCTGTCGCTCCCCCAGGTAGGAGACAACTCCTGGCTGAGAGTTCATCAAACTTCTCTGAGAAGATAAAATAAATAGGAGAGAGATTAAAGAAGAAAGTCAACTTATTTACAGAATGAAGTTGAAATTTTGACTTATTGAAACATTTTCAGGAATAAAATCAACAAGTTGCAGAAAGACTCAGAAAAAGTGTCAAGATATTGTTTCCAGACAAAAGTCTAAATATAGAAAGAAAATATCACACCACGTACAGAAAAGTGCCTACATTTCAGGAAAAAACACTAATATTCACATTTTTTAATTGACTCATCTACATGAAATTAAGTTGATATTTCAAGTAAATAAAGGTGAAATGGCAAGAAAAAAGTCCACTTCCAAAAAAATCTAAATAGTGATAAAAAAGTTGACATTCAATTCTAGAAAAAAAAGTTGAGGAAAAAAATTCAACATACTGTTATCAGAAATTTTCAAGAATAAAGTGGACCTTGGCTGCTGAACCTGACACTCTATGAAATGAAATGTTGAACTCACTTAACCAAGTTCTGTCAACTGGTTCCAGCTAGCTGCTTAAAGGTGCAATAAGTACAAATTTTACAGTGAAATAATCCCAAACTAATGTCTCAATCAAGGTTATATTGAAACAGATTTCCTTCACAGCTGGCTGGGTGGTTTCTCGTTTTCCTCCTTTTAAAAAGACAGAAGAGGGACATCGTCTTTGTTTACAATTTGTCTTGCCTCCATTCTTTCTGGTTCCAAAGCCAATCATATGTGAGCCCGCATGGTGGCCAAATCTTCAACACAAACACAGTTCTGACATTTGTAATTTGACAGCAAAGAGCAACATTGTTGTGGGCAGAATGGAAGCTAGTAAAAGAAGCAGCCCAGAAGCAAAAGATATAAGCAAACAAATGTAAAACAGTTTTTGTTTTACTCTAATATCAGCCCCTCCCTGGGCTGCCACCTTATCGTGGTGGAGGGGTTTGATTGTCCCAAAGATCCTAGGAGCTAAGTTGTCTGAGGGTTTTGCCTCTAGTAGGGTCACCCATGGCAAACAGGTCCTAAGTGACAATGTGCAGCCCACAGACCCCTTATGAGGAAAACATGAATGGAAACAGTGTCCCTTCACCCAGACGCAGGTCCTTGTTTGTGCTTATGCACCAAATTGCAGGTCAGACCCACCCTTTTTGGAGTCCTTGGATGGAGTGCTGGAGAGCGTTCCTTCCAGGGACTCCTTCGCTCTCCCGGGGGACTTCAACGCTCATGTGGGCAACAACAGTGAGACCTGGTGAGGTGTGGTTGGGAGGATCTGAATTTGAGCAGTGTTTTGTTATTTGACTTCTGATTGTTCATAATGAACACCATGTTCAGACATAAAGGTGTCCATGTGCTCGTGAAACAAAACTGGTCTGTTTCAGACACAAATGCGTTGCTAGATGAGCTTAAAGAACTAAAAGTAAAACCACTCTCTGAACAACATCATATGCTCCATTTTGACATGCACGCAGCCATGTTTGTTTACAGCGGAAGTCCGCTGCTTCTTCTTCTACGGCCTTTTTCGGTGTACTGGATCGTTCTGCGCATGACAAAATGATTTATTCTGATCGAACGTATGAGGAATGTAAACACTTGACATGATCGGATTCATTTGTGCCCATGTGCACAGTCATATTCTAATCCGAAAAAAGATCAGATTAAAGACATTTTGCACATGTAAACGCAGCTAATGATAACAGTGAATTAGAAAATGCAGTCAGCTCTAAACATTGTCATTCAATGTTATGTTAAAGGAAACATACTCTTTACATTTAAGCAACTAGGTTTAGTGGAACCAGTTAAAATAACCTGGTTAATTAAATTCAACATTTCATTTCTTAGAGTGTTTGTTCCTTTTTTGTTCCTGTTTTCGTATTTTTGCCGTTTTTAATAGTTTGGCTTCAAAAATTATTTTTATAACCTAGGACAAATATGGTAGGATTAATCATGACAACATTTGATGTTTTACTTGAAATAGTATTTAGACTTTAATCTCAACACTTCATCTTTATTCTGGGAATAGTTTATCATTCTCTTTTTGACTTTTAAATACTTTCCTGACATTTTGACTTTTATCTTGACTCTTCCTTTCCTCCTCAGTGGCACTGATACTCCCTCATACACATCAGCCTGTGACAGCAGGAATATTAAAGCAGATTTAAAAAGCACTTCCAATATTAAAGCTCCAAAACAAAACATGAACGAGTTAAAGATACTAATTCTGGAGTCCACGGATCATTCATTAGTGTGTGGAGCAGAAATGAGGCAGCTTAAATTAAATTAGATGTCTGATCAGGTGCAGTATGTAAATGCATCATCAGCTCTGCAGGCTCTAACGCCCAGAAAGGAAACAACTAATCAAGTCTCAAATCAGCCGAGAGCTCAACAAAAATTTCCCTGTGGGACATAAATTAGCTGTATAACCCACCGTGGACCCAGAAAAGGATGAACTGTTGCTCTTACTATTAATTGATTTAAACCAACTTAAATCAATTCATTAACACCAGATACAACCTGATCTTGAAAGTGTGTAATTTAGAGATTACTTATTTCAAACAGGTGATAAAGTCATATTAATAATTTAATGCTGGTAGAAGAACATCTTTTGATTTATTGTTCAACTGGCTGCCTTGTCCAAGTTCTCTCTCTTTTTTGTTTTGCTTAACAAAGTTAAAGATAAAGATGATAGGGTACATGGAAATTAAAACCATCATTTATATTTTCTAGACCTAACTTTAGCTAATTGCTCATGCAGCTGTCTCCAGTACAAAAAAGACAGCAATAAAATTATAATTTCATACAACTACATTTTATTGAGTTTTGCTGTAAGACGAGAATGTACCAGCACTGTGAAATCTTGTTTCCATATTTAATCAGGTGGCAGGAACTTAAAGTTGTGACAGCTTTAGATTACACAAAATGATTGCTTTTTTAGCTTAAGTTCTATCTTTGATCTTGTTCTTTCAAGCCACTGCTGCTCGCCATGTGCTAATTGGTCATTTTGTCAAAGTGAGCAGTCTTTCTTACTGCTCTGGCTATTTCTGCAGCAATATGATCCTGAAGCAATTAACCAAACAACTGCTAAATCTGTTTTCACATTACATGATGATGTAGTTAGGAAGATTTTACTGGGAGCGTCGTACAACCGGAATGTGGATCTGAGAGTGATGGAAAAGAAGAAGCAGTGTGTGCAGCTCATGTTTTCTAATGCAGCACAAACAACCTGAAACCAGTGGAGGGACCTTTAACACAGAGAAAGAATGGGTAAATATTTAATCTCGTGCTGTGAGATTACTATTTCAGTTTTGGACACCAAGGCTTGAGTTTTAACTGAGAACAGTATTTTTATATTGCCTGCTGGTGAAATGTGACTGTGGCTGAACAATAATGTTTATATCTGTGTATAAAGACATGTCTGCAAAATCTATCGGCAACCACCTGACAAATATTATTGAAACTCTTAGAAAGTACATCTACGACTGATTATTTTTTTGTCAGTGGCATTAGCAAACACATAACTAGTGAAGATTCTCTCGGTTTTTCACTGAGCTAAATGTGGTGTTGAAGTAGCCGAGGGTAATCCCCAACTCATGCTAGGAGTGTTTGATGGCCTTCTGGGATATTTGCCCTTAAATGTTGGAGAGACGGTCACAAGAAGCTGAATAAATGTTTTGAGGCTACAGACTCGGATGCCCTCTGTGAGCCACTATGAGGTCACATAGTGACTATTTAAACTTGTGGACAACATCAGCCCCAGAACAGTGAGGTGCTTCCCCAATAACAAGCCCTGGATCACCAGTGACCTGAAAGAAGGTCTCAACAAGATAAAGTAATGAAGAACTTTCCTGGCTTCAAGCAGGAGAATTACACATGGAAGTCTGGACAAAGCCAATGAACGGAATGCATTCTTTAAAGCAGTGAACCTCAACTGGTGGCCTGCGGGCCACATCCGGCCCACCAGACCTTTCCAACATCCCCCAATTGGGGGACTTTGAAATTTAGCAGCAAAATTCATGTCCCAAATATCAATAAATATTGTCAAGCTGCACCTGTAAAGACTTGTCAGAATCTTGGCTACAACACCATATAAACCTTTTTTACGTTCTCCAAACACAACTAAAACTACAACCAAATGAGTGACTGAAAATCCTGCATGTATGAGGGTTTTTGCCACATGTCTGTCTCTAACGCTGATAAAAATCAAATTGTACACACATTCTATCCACCCATTATGAATTGTTCTTCACTTTATCAAACTCAAACTTTGTACAGCTAATGTCAAGATTTTAAACCAATCAAAATGAGACCAAAATTAATCAAATTGACCTTGTGGTTACAGAAATATGCTCATTAAAGTGTGTGTGTGTAATTTTCGAGCAGCTTTTTCAACAATCGGCCGTGGGCCAATCAGGAGTAGAGAAAATGCATGCTCTACTTTGTTTCTAAATTAAATTAAACAAACAGAGAAACAGCCTTTAATCACAAATGACTACAAGTCATTGCTCTCATTCATTTTTTTTATTTAGTCTGCAGCAGTTCTTAGAATGTCTGATTTTGCGGTTTCCACTATATTAGCGCATAATTGCGATGTTTTGAAAAAAACTGCCCACAGGAAGAAAGCAACACATGTACAAGTACGATATTTACACGGTTGATAAGCAGAGCCAACTAAACTAAACGCTGAAATAAAAACTAGGGGTGGGAATTTAACGCGTTAATTATGATTAATTAATTAGAAAAAAAAACGCGTTAAAAAAATGAACGCATTTAACCCTTTAAGCCCGAGGGGGATGTTGAAGTTTAGCAGCAAAATGCATGCCCTAAATATCAATATAGTCAAGCTGCACCTCTAAGAAAATCTCAGAACATTGGCTACAAGACCATGCAAACCTTTTTTATGTGCTCCAAACACAACTAAAACTATATTTTAAAATTATTAATTATTTTAAAGACAATACCATTATCAAAATGTACTTTTAGGTCTGTCCTATTTTTGCCAGTGATATACATATTTCTTTTTCTCCTGTTTTGAATTGAAATACTATTTAAAAGCCTTTTTTTTAATTAAAAAAGCTTGTGTTAACAATAATAATGTCAGTGACTATTGTTTGATTCTCTGTCTCATTATTTTTAATTTTAAAAAATTGCTTTCGGGGCAAATTTTCTTGAACGATTAAAATATGATTAATCAAGATTAATTAATTACAAAGCCTCTAATAAATTAGATACATTTTTTAATTGAGTCCCACCCCTAATAAAAACAAATTTGGATGGAAAATTGATATATTAAATTATTAAAAAATTATGATACAATAATAATTTAACTTTGTTTATGAAGAGCATCTGGCCCTCATGGTGTCTGCTGGAAAAAACTCTAGCCCTTGAACAAATCTAGTTGAGGACCCCTGCTTTAAAGGTTCAGTCCTGGAATAATCCCAGTATCCTACTCTAATGCCATCAGACAAATAGACTACCCCCTATGACCCACAGTTTCTCTGACACACCTCAACGGTTTGTCTTTAATATTTTCCTTGGTCATGGATCCTGCAGCTGGTACATAGTTGTTGTCAACTGCATCAGGAGATACTGATGAATGTCTGTAGCAGTCAGGTAAAGAAGCAGCTGGAGAGACTAAACCAGAACAAGGTGGACTAAACTTGTGGGATTTTGCAGCACCTCTTTCACCTGGGAAAGTTCTATGAGGAAGTCACCCTGCTTTGTTCCAATGCCTAGAAATACCCTTAATTTCCCCTTAATGACCAAATTCCTTCTTCCATAACATTGCACATCTTGAAGGTCCTCAAGAAATCACTGTTAGCCCACCTGAATGAGCAAATAACCACCTTTCAGGGCCCTCAGTCGTTTGCTTATTGCTGTGGGGCTGGAGTTGAAGACACCATCACATACCTGCTTTCACAAACCCACGTCCACCTGGAAAAAGCAGACTGCATTGTGCATATAATGTTGTTTATTTTTGTCCTGTGCATCTAATACAATTCAGTCTGATTTATTGTGTAAGAAAATCAAGAAGCTATAGATGCACACCTCCTCAGTCACCTGGGTTAATGACTACCTGACAAACAGGCTTTAATTTGTGAGACTGAAGGGTTTTGTGTCTGACCATGTTGTCAGCAGCACGGACTGTGGTCTCACCATTCCCTTTCATTTGGTACATCTTAGCCTTTCATTAAAAGTCAGAGTCCTGTCATCTGCATAAATATAAAATCTGCAATTTTTGGGTGAATCATAGATGAAAAAGCGACTGAGTACATTGATCTGGAGGACCACGTTATGGCAAAATCATCTCATCTTATGAAATATCCTTTAGCTCCACCCATCTACACTGGCATTTTAAAGAAACATAAACAATAATGAGTCACTACGACATTAAATTTTCCTCTGGGATTAATAAGTATTGTTGAATTGGAACTGAATCGATTCAACCTTGTCTGCCAATATCATGAACTGCTGAACATATTTTAATCAAACTCAGAAAGTAATCACTGGTCGCTCATCTACAACAGAGTGTGGGGCTCTGGGGTCTCGTACACAGCTGTCTGATGCATGTGTGTGTCTTTAGAAACAGGATTTACTTGAAAGTCCTGATTTGATCAAACATAACCTCTGGCTGAGTTGATTAGAAAAAGGAGGCTGTTGAATTTAGCTGAAAGGTGAGACGAGGGTTAGTTCTGACATTAGGTCTGCAGACAGAAACATGATAAGGCAACATCCAAATAAGACAAGAATCCTAATATGAGATTGAGTATGCTGCAGGTGAACCGATTGATCATTGCAGCTGGTAATGCAGTCTGTGAGAAAACACCTAAAGGCCACAGTCGACTTCAATTCACATTACCCATCAAAATGCTTTCATTGCCTGCAGCATCAAGTCGCAAAAACAGGTTTAAATGAATGGCTGCAAAAAAATATTTAAAATTTATAAGATACCTGGAATCTTACTAAGAAACCTAGCTGAAGCAAATTTATATTTTAATAATAAATTTGATTTCTGATCAGTTCATGGATTATTTACCTGATAACTTGCACGAAAAATGTAAATATTGACGATGTGTTCAGGGACCTGATGAAGAGTTAAATCACCTTATTTCCCACGTCAAGTGTGTGGGATTCAACACAACAGCAACAGATGGCCAGACATATTTTTGTTTCTCAATAAATTTGCAACTATAATAGCAGCATTAGCGAAGGACTCTGAGTAAATTAGTTCTACTTTTATAGGAGTTTGGGGATTTGATGAAAAATGAAGCTACATTTACCAGCTCAATGACTCACATGGGGTTTGAAATGTTAATTTGTATCCACTTTATTCCTGATACCCATGATGCCTTGCTTGAATTATGGGCGAATTTTCCAGTTAATACATTTTTCCTTCCCTCGGATTGACTCAAAAAGAAGGAAAAACACCTTAAAGTAAAGTGGGAATAAATCAAATTAAACGATCTAACCAGCAAACTGTTGATTGAAGCCCCAAATATTTTATTTTTTCA
>SSNS01000172.1:1314273-1415320 GCA_006937985.1 Aphyosemion australe | reverse complement strand
TGAATGAAGTCTCTAGGTTGAAGTTAACCCTGGCAAGTAAGAGGTCAAAAAGATGAACGATTTTGTTCAAAATTGAGTGATTTTAAGCATTTTCCATTCATTTCAATGGGCTGAAAAATCGCCGAAAAAGCTGAATAAATCGGAAACGGTTGAAGATATCAATACCAAGAGATATAGCCGGAAAGAGCTGAACGAGCTGAACGGTTTGATACCAAACTTGCTGAAATAGCTGAAAAACTGTAGGAGGAGATACAGTTCAAAAAACGTACGGAAGCAGAAGTAAGAAGAAGAAGAAGAAGAATAATAAAGAGAAACAGGAAAACAATAGTTTGAATGCATACTGCATTCAAACTAATAAAGAGAAACAGGAAAACAATAGTTTGAATGCATACTGCATTCAAACTAATAATAAAGAGAAACAGGAAAACAATAGTTTGAATGCATACTGCATTCAAACTAATAATAAAGAGAAACAGGAAAACAATAGTTTGAATGCATACTGCATTCAAACTAATAATAAAGAGAAACAGGAAAACAATAGTTTGAATGCATACTGCATTCAAACTAATTATCTCACTGGGCTATAGTGGAAAATAATGAGATTTAATGTATTTTTCTTTTCTCCCTTTTCTGCTGAACATCCTCGGCTACGTTGTAACAAAGATCCAATCGATGCCAGCAACCTTTATCACATCTGACTCCAGTGCTATCCACATCGCAAAGTTTAATTCTTTACTCTCACACCAAATTACTTTTCAGCTTAAGCCACATTTTTCAAAATAAAAAAAGGTGTATGTGGTCACAGCTTCAGCATTATGTCCATGATGTATCGATTGGCTCAGAACTGAAGGCTGAATCCCAACAGGGAGGATTCCTGATAGCACATATAGCTGCCATGATTCTTAAGAGTCACTGCACATGTAACTAAACCTGCGTGACAGAGTGCCTTAGGACGCCTCGGTCATTAACGCTGGACTTAAATTCTGTTGCAGAGCGAGCACAGAGCACGATCACTGCCTGTTATCAGGTCTGGTAGCGGTTTCTTATTGAACCTGTCTTACAGTAGCCAATAATTCAATGAGAGAGTGAACTAAACCTCGGGGCTCTAACAGTTAATTAAAACCCTCATAGCAAATTTGATCAATTTCATTTTATCATTTTTGATAAGTTCCTTCAGCAGCTTTTGATGAGATTTGATTCCCCTGAAAACTGTATTTGTCTGCCTGGGTATAACTCCTGAAATAGACCATATTCTCAAATGCTCGGTATATCTGATTTTTCTATAATAGAAGGCTGCCTTATGATCCACAATTCAACTCTGTAGATAGGGTTCTCGTGATTGTTAAGGAGCCATACTGCCATCATGTGGAGGGGATCTGTAACTGCAGCTTTCAGTGTGAGAGTGTGTGAACACATTAAACAGGACAAGTGAAAGGAATAAAATATCTTTTATTTACAATGATGCTATCGCTGCAAAGATCCTGTTGCTGTTTTATTTTGTGACTTTAAAACAACACAAGGGGACACTTCTCTTGCTCTAGTAGGTAATTAAATTCAAGGTGCAGTTTTACTTCATTCCACTAGATGGCTCTCTCCCACCAAGTGTACTTCTGACTCCAAATCTAGGAGCCTGGTGATCATCTAACTGTGTCATTTTCTAGAAAAGGGACATTTTTATTGAAATCTTTTATCCTCCTTACCCAGTAGATGGGTTTTCATCTAACTCAAAAAACAAACACTGGAAGTACATTGGCAGCTTTTCAAATAAACCTGATTAAAGATGGCTGTCGGTCCTAACTGACATCGCCAATTAAAATAGCTATACTTCAGTTATTTTTTAAAATATTGAGCAATGGAGGTTTATCAATGACTGGTTAACTTTTGGAGTCAAAATCATGAAAGAAAAATAGATATTGAGCTAAAATATGAAGAGAAAGTAGCTGAAAGTCTTTCACAACATGTATTTTAAGCACTAACAACTTATGCAAGCTCTTGTTTTAGAGAGAGGCGGCCATTAAACTAGGCCATTAAGCTATGGGATAGGTTTTGAGGCAGGTGTGACACACTGACAGTCACACAAAACAAAGCAAATATTATTATCTTAATATTAAGTCTTAAGTGTAGAATCTGGCTTCTTTTTTACCAGAAAAGGTCACGTTCTTATGGAAGCCCATTCCCGCTAGCCCGGCAAGCCATCCTATATATGTGTATATATACAAACTCTGCAAAGCAAGAATTTGGTCTAGTTCACTAGGCTACATTCCCGCCACTCAGTTAAAAAAAATTATTATCTCATAATTTTGACTTAGTATCTCATTATTGTGACTATATGAGATAGGTAAGTCATAATAATGAGATATTAAGTCATAATTATAAGATTATATATCTTTTTAACTGAGTGGCGGGAATGGGCTTCCATACATTCTAATTTCAACAGAAAAAGAAATATATTATTATATTAATAGTTATAACATATATTACATAGAATAAGAATTGTATTATTAGTTATTTATCTTCTGGAACATTTCAGAAACTAACAATTTCCTCCTAATAATAGTATTATTTGCCATTCCCTTACAAAAGCTTGAATTCTGCAGCGAGCCCAGCACTAACCAGAGACAATGACGAGGTCAGAGGTCAGCATTCATCAGGGAGATAAAGCCTACCTAATTTTCTTTTTAAAGGGCAAATTACTAAACAGAAGAGCAGCTTGCTATCAATCACAGAATTAATTGATCTCAGGCTGAAACACTGTGGCTCAGAGAGAAGACACAAGATCATCAAAAAAAGTTTAATCTCCTTTCGTTACCTCCTGCAAATGTGTGTGTGTGTGTGTGTGTGTGTGTGTGTGTGTGTGTGTGTGTGTGTGTGTGTGTGTGTGTGTTACTGATACTGACAAACAGGAGTTTGGATCAGCCTCAGGCTTGTACAAGAGGATACAGTGTGGTGAAAAAATAGTATAGTTTTCATAATAATCATAAAAAAACGACATTCATAAGATAATTGTTGTTCTATACTTGGGAGAAACTCTAAAGTGTTTGTTTAAAAGGATATATATAGTAAGTATTTAACAAAATAAAAACTTTTATGTCGTGTTCTGATTTGAATTCCTAAAAGATCTGCTGTTTCCTCCCTCACTCTCAAACAGGAAGTAGAGCTGTGGTTGTCTTCCGCTCCTCTTGTTTATTGGAACCCGCCTTCCTGTTTTTAGATTCATCCTGATAAAAAACTGAAAATCCCCAGCTGAAAGCAACACACACACATACACACACACACACTCACACACACACACACACACACACACACACACACACACACACACACACGCACACACACACACACACACACACACACACACACACACACAAACAGACACACTCCCTGCGTCCTGTCTCTCTCATTCTTTCTTTCTCTGAGTCTTGCTTTTCCCTCCCGCTGTCTCTGAGATGGCTGGTTGGTATTTTTTTGTTTTGGGGGACATTCCCATCACAGGAATAACATTCAGAGCTTTGCTCGGCATGATCCAGCTGCTGAGTTGGCTTGGACATGTGTGTAGGTCAGTGTGTTGAAAGGCCAAAGCTGATTGATTAACCCAAACTGATTGCAGTCGGGATCAAAGAGTCAGATGTCAAAGTGTGAACTGGCAGGATGGGTTCGTGTGTGTGTGTGTGTGTGTGTGTGTGTGTGTGTGTGTGTGTGTGTGTGTGTGTGTGTGTGTGTAGTGCCATGTGCACCCAAGCCAGGAAAGTATGCAGGTCAGTACAGGGGGAATGTCAGGAATGTCACAGTAATTCAAACTTTTCTACCACGAGAGGCAAAAAACTAACCGAGCACAAACTTTTTACTTCTATGTAGCTTTAAAGATGATGGTACAAAAGTCCTTTATAAAAGCTCCCAACCTCTCATCACCCCACAGGTCTTCTAAACCCAACAACACCCCCCATTTAAATCTGAGAAAGTGTGGTAAATGTTCCAGCCGCAGCGTTCCCGAACACCTGCAGAATCCAGCTGACCTCCCAGCTGTTCTCACATGAGATACGGCTCCTGAATCCAGTTCCCAGGCTTTTACTAAGCCTTTCATTTGATATCACAACATATCTACCGCCCCCCCTCTCCCTTTGCACCCTCCTTCCCTCCCTCCCTGTCTGGCTGGCTGGATTTTTCACGACAGCCTGTTTTCACTCAGCAGCTTTGACAAAGACTGGTGAAATAATTACAGCTGGGCCTAAACTCAGCCAGTGTTTGTCTCCAGTAATCTCCACCAAGCCCATGAGTGTGGACCGTGTCATAGGAAAAGGAGGAAGAGGTCGATTGTTCTGAAATTGAGAGGCCGATGACATCATTTCAAAGAGCTCTGTTCAACACTCGCCATAAACAGACTACAAAGCAAAGTCACCATAAGAAAAACAATGTTTCAAACACAATAATGTCTTGTTGAGATTCTGTATTTGTGACCCACACATTGGAAATGTGTGGCTCGAGGGCCAAAAAGGGGCCATTGGACTATCTTCATCTGATGCACATCTTAAACTATGCAACTTTTTCATATTTTTAAATCATGTTTTTGAGCCAGTTTGTGCTAAAATGACCCTTTACAGGGTTAATGAAATGTCACTCAGACCTCCACCACCCTCTGTGGCCAGAATACCGCACTTGCAACTTCAGAGTGGCGGTCCGCTCCCTGTTGGACTTAGAAAACTTGAGCTGACATACCTGGTGCTGCAGTCTGCTTCCAGCATGTTTCCTGCATGTTTTAGATCATGAACACAGATGATTTGTCTGATTTAGTGATGAACCGCTCCTGTAGACACTAATGAAGGCTGAGGAGACGTTTCAGCTGTTAGATTAAGGTGTTAAAAAGACCAACGCACAGCGAGGAGAAAAGTTTTGCTTTCACTAACGAACGTGCTAAAAACAAGCCAAAACTGCCAAGTTTTCCTTTAAATGTCTAATTCTAAAGCTTTAGGGCAGAAATGACCACAGATTTAAAATATGTTTGTGCTGGCAGGACCAAATTAAAGCCGCTTCTGAAAGATAAGATAAAAAAAATTTAAAAAATAGCCCCGTCGAACCAAACAGACTCTTAGCAAAACCAATGTTTTCAGCACTTTTTATACCTGTTGATTCTCATAAAAATGTTGTTTTTAATAGCAAAAAGAGAATTGTCTTACATTAGCTTCTTATGTTACACTATAAAAATGTTTTTTAAATGTAGACCTTATTACTCATAGAAGCTTGGTAATTCAAGCTCATTTTACTTAAGCAAATGTTTGAACTACTATTGATAATCAAATCAAATAGTTAATTATTGTCAGTTTACTGAATGTTCAGATTGTTGCTGTTTATCATCTTCATAGTACTGGTACAGTAAAGGTAAAGTAAATACGTGTAAATAGTAAATAAAGGTATAAAACATAAACATAAAACTATAAGATAAATAGCAACTACCTGATTGACCAACTTGTGCAAATTGGTATTAAAGCAAGAGAACACAGTAAAAGTTAAATGTGTTGAGGTGCATCTAGAGCAGATTTAACATGTGTAAAAAATATTCTTTACAATTATTATTATAATTACACAGTTACATCATATTATACATTTATTCAGAACAATGTGTGTTTTTCAGTTTGTGTGGTTCTACTCATTTCAAATGGATAAAATGAACATTAAAGAAAAACTCAGAAGGTTTAAACCTTGTCTTCACTGAATTTGAGCTCATGTCCTCAAAAAGGTGGTTTACTAGAGGAAACGATGAACAATAATGAATAAAAATCTTTGTGTTTGGCGCCGTGGTTAGGAGCTTCTTCCTTTGTATATTGACCATCAGCACATATAAAGGTAGCGGCTGCTTGTGTTTCTCAGAGTGAAGCCATAATGTCTTGTTGTCCTTTTGTCTTTTCGGAGCAAGTCTGTCCAATCAGGAAGTGGTGCTCAGAGTCCACCACCTCCTCAGCACGCAATCATGGTGTTTAGGCTTTAAATAACCACATGTAAACTATATAAATATATGAATGAATTTAAAGCAATTTTCTAAAAAAATTAATTTGGTTTTTCAGTCTCGATTTACGTTCCATCCACGTTCCTACCCTCATTTATGGTCACGAGCTTCGGTAGTGACCGAATAAATGAGATCGCGGATACAAGCGGCCAAAATTAGTTTTCTCCGCAGGGCGGCTTGGCTCACCCTTAGAGATAGGGTGAGAAGCTCGGTCATCAGGGAGGGGCTCGGAGTAGATCTGCTGCTCCTCCACATCAAGAGGAGCCAGTTGAGGTGACTCGGGCATCTAGTTAGGATGCCTCCTGGACGCCTCCCTGGTGAGGTTTTCCGGGCACGTCCAACCAGAAGGAGACCCAAAGGAAGACCCAGGATGCACTGGAGGGATTATGTCTCTTGGCTGGCCAGGGAACGCCTTGGGATTCCCCCGGAGGAGCTGGCCCAAGTGGCTGGGGAGAGGGAAGTCTGGGCCTCTCTGCTTAGGCTGCTGCCCCCACAACCCGACACTGGAGAGAATGGATGGATGGATTCTCGCAAGTACCCTATTTAATTACATGGAGAGGACAGGATTTTTAACTTTCCTGCAGCCAGCCACTAGTGTTTCAGGAGGGATTTTTTTCTTGTCATGCTAACTGTGATACAAACTTGTTATTGTTTGAAAAATAACAAAACCCGACAGTGTCTTTCAATAGCTGTCTGAATGAATACTCTCTCGATCTGTGGCCCTAGCATTGCTTTAACTAAGTCAACATGGCTCTTTCCAACCTAAATGTTGCCCATCCCTGTAAGAATCAGTCTCCCTAAGTTCATTATCCATTTTTAATACGTCCCTCTGTTACTTTCTATTTCTCGTTCAGAAGACTGCTTGGATGAATTTCCTCGTTAAAAATGAGCAGCTCGTTTTTATCCCTGTGTGAGCCAGATTCAGAGCTGAAACATTTGGGCTGTTTGAGCCAGGATGTTTTCTGGGACGACCATGGGGACAGCAGGAAGACGACTTGGCGTTCTGAGGAAGTGAGTAAGAAGAAGAGCAAGGGAAGAAGTGGGAGAATTGGAGCAAAGGAGAGCAGTAAATTGTAAGTCAAATTAAAAAAAAGAAGTTAAAACATAAAAAAAACAGCTCACAGAAGAAAACTTGAACTAAAGATGCGTCATTACAGTAAGGTCACTTGAAGAGGACTTTGCTGTAATCCTTAGTGACAGCTGTGGGTGAGTTATCGGGGAAGTTAGGCATGTAAATCACCATCTTGCTACAACTACCACTACACCCTCAAGCACTGAAAAGCCACTCCAGGGAGAGGGCCAGGGAGCAGAGAGCTGCTCCACGGGCGAGCAAGGGAAGCATGGACACACAGAGATATTTACATACAGTCAGACAGACTTCCTGGCATTGTCAGCCCGAGAGCGTTGATGTCAGATCCACTCCTTCCTGTGCAGGAGGGGAGAACGCCATGCGATGACAATGGGCCCAAAACAGGACAAAGAGGAAATGTTTAAATTTAGGCCACTTCTTCCACCAGCTCCTCTTTCAGCAGGGCTATGGAGCACTGGAGCTGTTTGGGTGAATTCTTTCAGTTTAACCCCCCACAAGCTCCCTCTCCCCCCATTGTATCATTTCAATAGGAGGATTTTCACATTCAGAGTAATCCCAAAGGAATATCAGCTAGTGAGACCAGGGTTCAGTCAATAACTTGTTTTCGCTGGAGCTTTAGAACTTATAAGTGCCTTCTAATAAATCTTTTCAGCAAATAAATTGAGCTCAACTTGAAGCAGGCCGCCACAGAAACATTAGGCAATTGGGATTTTTTAATAGAGTGGGGATCAGGATTAAGTGTGCAAGTAATTTATAATGCAGGTTTTATATGTATTATTTACAACCTAAATTAGTTATAAACGAGATGGTATTGGTTTTTATTAGAACTCAAACGTTCTTAGTGATTTTTTTGATGTATTGTTGAGTCGTGTGTGAGCGCGTGCGCGCGCGCGCTTCCCAGTATGCGCGAGAGCTTTATCGCAGATCAGAGTGTCTGCGTCTGCAGAAGCCTACAGGGCAAGAGTTCACTGCTCCTGTCTGTCTGTCTGTCTGTCTGCCTGCTAACTCGGGGAGCTTCTCAAACTCCGGCGAAAGCTGCTGAAGTTTAGAGGCGTTAAAGCCAAACACATGTGAGCTGCAGCGGAGTCGCTGTCCACAACTTTACGACCGCCTTTGACTCCCGGACTGAAGTTTGGGACGCAGCAGCGGTTGAGGGTTCAGGCGGCGTTTAAACGACGGCAGCGGCGCAGAGATGCCCTGTTAAAGCTGCGGGTGAGTGAGTCAGTGGCTCTACCTTCATTTGTGGGCTCGGTTCGGGGGAAGACGCTTTGCTTTTCCGCGGCTTTTACTATCTGGAGTAACTAAGTCTAACTTTTCGACGGTTGAGGTGGTGCGCTGTCACCGCTGAAGAGGCGCGTGAGCTAGCTTAAAATCATTTCGCAAATTAAGCTGCGTAAACGAACTTTTTCAACGAGTTTCGCGACGTTTCTAATTAAAACCGTGTATCGATTAGCTAATAAATAAGTTTGTTCTCGCTTTACTGCATTGTACGTTTAAAGACGGAGCTATAAAAGGCATTAAACATATCTTCTTATTTATTTTACGGCCACTAACCCATTAGGCTTTAATTAGTAAGCAGGATGCGTGTGCTAAACGATGTCTTTAAGTTTGTTGATAAGATAATGCAAATTTACAGTTAAACGTAACAATATAAATACTCTGTTAAGCCGGTTTAACATATTATAAACTATTATGTCTTTATATTATGATATTTTAATTTGAAGTTTTCTTCATCCAAATAGGAATGAAGGCTTTAGGAATTACAGCTCTATTATACTGGAGCTCTCTCTCTCTCTTTCTCCAGTGTAATTGGAACAGAATAATACAACCTCAAATATAATTTTCATTTTTGATACTTTGTCAAGAATCCGGTGTAGGCAGGCATTGACTGCCAGAAGTCTGAAGCCCACAAACATCATCAAAAGAACGGGTTTCCTCCTTTGTGATGCTTTGCCATGCCCTTCCTGCAGCTCTGCTCAGTCAGTGGCTGTTTGTAGGTCTTTGTGCCCTCAATTCTTCAGAATATTTTACTGCTTTGACTCCCTGAGCTTCGGTTAGAAGATATGTTCAGCTGTAATGTGAAGTGTCGTCCTATGGACTTTATAGCCAGTATATCTGTGCGTCGTCATAATTATTCTTGCTGCCATGTCTTCTGTCACATCATCAATAAACATTAGTGATCTGTTGCTCCTGCTCCATTTGTTACACATGTCACCACTGGATGTTTTCAGTTAAAAGCCAATCCAGGGTGTCTTTCCTTTAGTTATCTAGTGCAGGTTGATTTTGTTTGTTTTGTTGTTGTTTTTTGCTAAATGAAAAGCGGTTCCAAGATTTCTCTTGCTTTTTAAAGTTGTGTATAATCTGGAAGTCCTGATGTTTATGGATGGTTTTCACCCCGTGTTGACCCCGGTTTATCTGACCCTGTGAAAACTGCAGTTAGACAATGTTATGAACACTTCTATGAATGTGTTTACTGTTGCGTTGCAGATCTTGACCCCAGAAAGAACGTGCAATCATCCAGCGCTGTATACCTGCTGTGGACAAACATTTCTACGTCTTGCAGAGCTCACCAATGTGTCTTTTCTCAAGTTTCAAGCTGTTGATTTGGCCACTCCTAAGGCCTCCTGTTGTCTTCCTGATGCATTTGATTTATCTTTGCATTTGAAAAAGGGGTTCTTTCACTTGCAATGAGAGCTACTTCACTGGAATATTTAAGAATCTCCTGAAAAAGCTAAATGCAAATAATAAATATTTAATTAGCTCAGGATTTATCACCAATTCATTTCATGAAAAAAAATCATCAAAATAGCACACAGCAGCAGCTTTATTTCATTTAGCTTTTATTTCTTTTTGTGCTGCATTTTTATTTATGGTTTTAATCAAAAAGTTATCAGTAACTATCTGTGAGCATTCTTTTGTTCTGATCATATGTAGCGGTCATATATGTAGGGAGTCCAATTTAACTACGATGTTTCCGTGAATTACAGGGATTACCAACTGGAACAGTTAGCATGTGGTTGGGTAGACCTCTCTGTGCATCTTCATCCTCCAAAAAGAGCTTATCTGAGCTGTGTGATGATGTCACAGCTGGAGCAGGTCTGAAATAACCAGACATCCCTGTAGTGAGTGTTTCCATGACAACACCGCCTCCACCGGTTTAAATGGTGGATGGGGATTGTGTCTCAAATAATTACTTTGGATAATTTGTACCCAATATAAGAGGGAGGAAGGGGGGCAGTTTGAGCTGACTAGAGGTGCCAAAGTTCTTGTCTGAGAATTTCAAACTGGAGACATCAAAGGCTTAAATTCTTATCATAAACGTTGGAGCAGTTGACTTCAGAGTAGTACAACTCATAGATCAAATTTGCCTCCAATAAGACACAGATGTATTTTTAAATACTTGTAAAATATGTAAAACTGTTCTCTGTCCTGTTTAATATCTGATTCTTGGCTAAAATTTGTGGTTTTGCTCTTCTAGGTGGAAAAAGAGAGCGGGCCTAACCATGATGGTCATCCGAGCTGATAGCTGACACCGTAGAATGAGAGAGGATGGAACAGTCAGACAAACCTGCCTCTGAGATCAACAACCCTAATGGGTTTGTCAACCGAGTGTTCAACGTTTCTCTGGATGTGGAGAACGAGACCAGCAGTGTTTCTATTCACCAGATGGGGTCAGGGCCTGTGGAGGTGCTTAAAGAGACCCAGGCTTTGTCTTCTCAGACCCCTGTCAAGGACAGACAGGAGGTTAACAGGAGGCCCCGTGCCACTGGGGGCATCTGGAGGATCTTAAATCGAAAGAAAGCTGTCTCAGAGGTGGAGAGGAGACCCCACTCCATGATTTTGCCTGGGGAAGCTTCCATCCCTAAACTCTCATTCGCAGACAAAGTTCGTTCTTTCAAGAAGCTAAAATCCCCTTCTGTGTTCAGAGGTAAGACAGGGAAGTTGTCCACTGCGAAGTTCACCAGCTCCTTGGTGGGTGAGGAGTCTTTTTGTCATGACATTGGCACTCCTCAGCAGACCAGCAGGGGCACGCTTAGAAACAGAGGAAAGAGGCATTCGTATGCTGGTTATACAGCAGAATTTGACTGCTCATTTGAGGACCTTGACCTGCCATCTCCAATAGATGGCCAGCAGCCCAGTGTAATAGGAGAAGCTGTGACTCAGAATGGCTGTAAACCTTCTGAAAGACTGGCTTATGCTAAAAGAAGCAATAACAGCTCAACAAACTGCAACAAAAGTGCTGCAGGTTGTGAAGAGACCAGTATTAAGAATAGCCCAAGAGCCCATAACCGTGGAGGAAGGAGACACAAAGACGTGTGGAGTTACCTGAGAAGGATTTCACTCTTGGGCAAGACGAATCCTGTCTACTCAGAAAGGAGCTTTGACTCTGAACTCCCCTCCATGGATAAAACTATGGACTCGGACTATGGTTCTGTAGACTTTGAAAGCGTCAGAGACTTTCAGCCTCCACCTCTCAAAAATTCGGACATGAAGGGACACTTTGGTGGTCTTTTCAAATTTTTTAACAGTGTAGCAGAATCAGCCAGAAAATGGCGAACAACGTCACGCTCCTTCTCTCCTCCAGAGGGAGATAGGACTCCGATGACCTCCCCGCAAGTCCCACAACGCACAGTAAACAATGTTCACAGTGTGTCTCTGACGCTACACAATGAAGAATCCTCAAAATCCCTACCTACACATTTATGTCCACTGACCTCTGAAGTCTCACAGTCCAGTAACGTTGACTGTGAGACCACTGGACCTGTGACAAGTGGACAATCCCCTAAAGTTGTCATGAAAGCCTTTAGAGTGTCCTCTGGGTCAGGAGCTGTTAACGGTCTTCAGAACTGTGACGTTACCATCAAACCCACAGAAGTCACAGTCACAGAAGAGACAAACCCTGAATCCACATCCACGGTCGAGAATCATATTTCTGACTCAAGTCCTCATACAGAGGCTAACGCTGGTGTTGAAACGGATCAATTGAACTGCTTTTGTCAAGAGGAAAAGGCAGAGGGACACAGAGGAAATGAGCAGGATTCCAAGGATGCTCCACTTGACTCCCACCAAGTACAGGGAGTGAATGTTCAATCACAGCTAGGTGATAAAGGGAGCACGACCAATAGTGTCACAGCATCAGATTCAACAGAAGAAATATTCAAGGTACGTGACTTAAAACTAAATGTAATGTTCACAATGAATACATTTAGTGGAGAAGTTGGTGATTTATTTGCTGAGCTACTGTTCTGTCTTTGTTTTTTGAAGAGAGTGACATATTCATGGAAAAACATGTCACATTTTATGCCGTAACCACATTTCATTGCAGGCCTTTTCCACTTCATTAACATTCCCAGAGGCATGTGTCATGTAATTACTGCACAAATGCTCAAACGATCATTTATGTAACTGCTTTAACCATGATCATTCTTTTGCTTCTTAAAATCATCAACAGCAAATTTACCTGACAGAAGAGCTGTTGCTCCTTTTGTCAATATGTAGTTCTATATAGTGGCAAAGGACCAAGTGAAAGGGACATGATTTGTATGCCAACTCTGCTTTTGTCCTTTTGCCCCATCTGTTGGACAGACGAGGATAAAGTAAATACAGAAGTACACAAACGCCATTCTGCAAGAGTTTGTCCTTTCCTGCTTATCCAGCCTTTTGTAGCCTGCAAGGAAACCCTACATTTTCCTGTAGAGCTAGCAGTGTGTGTGACTGTGGCAGCCCCGGAGGTGTGTGACGTCAGTGCTCCATGACAGCAGCCTTCCCCTTTTCACTCCACTGAAAGAATTAGTCATCTCCCTCCCAACCATCCCAACGAGTCAGGACACGTTAGCCCTAGCTCCTGACTAAATGAGATATGACATCTCAATACTCAGCACACTCTCGTAGGGGTTTATTATGCAGAGGCAAGGGCTTTAGGAGCATTTGTTTTGGGAAGGGTGTTGACCTTCCATCCCACACTGACTCTACGCTGACATCTATCTTTAGAAGCTCTGAGAAATTAAATAAAGACTGAGGTTATATATAAATGAAAGGAACAAACACATGCTTTTTTGTCTAATAGGAGATTTCAGTTTTAAACAAAAGAGTGAAAATCAAATAAAATTCTTAACAGATTTATCTGGATGAAGATTGATCGTCTCAGACTGTGTAAAACACAAATGTATTGTGTTAAATTAATGAATCTCAGTCAAGATGGTATAAAATATTTAGTTTAAACGTTTTTATTCACACATCTTACTGAGATTGTAAATAAAGGATCCTCTTGGATTTTTGAATTTCAAGTTTTAAATGCTAGAAGATTGTGACCTCTGAACCTAATGTGAGTTTTGGTAGAAAATAACTTCTCAGAGCTCAGTATTACTTGTATCAAATGTAAAAAATAGTGATGTGTGCAGAAATGTTTTCCTCTCATGAGCCGACAGGGACAACAACACATTTTTATTTTGACCTTTCAATATAGAATTAATGTCATGTAACTGTAAAAAGATAATTTGACGTCTATCTTACGTCTAATAAAGCAGGTATATGGTTACTCATCATTCAGTGCAATTGGAAGCATAAACTCAAGACTGACTGATTATTTTACGGTAAAATATGAGGTGTTGTTTTTTTCTGATCTGCAGAGACTTTTTTCTAATTCCCCACACAAAAAATGCATTCTTGCACTTTTATCTTGGCCAAACTGCTGAGTATGTTTGCCAATCACAGCTGTGTGAGCAGATTGCCAGCCAGACAAGCTGCAGTGTAGGACTGCCGGGTCCGGCCTCGCCTCCGTCTAGCACAGAGAGGACCTCTGTACCTCACAGGCGGCTGTTCCCCCGTCCTCGCCCGGCCTCGGTTGTGCTGGATCTGCGGAGGCCCCTTCCAGATCGAGAGCTCTACACCCATTATAGTGAGGTCGGCTCGCTGCCCCGTTTGAGACGCAGACCCATCGCCTCCATGCAGCACTCTCCAGGTCCCAGACGGATGGCAGCACGCTCCAGGCCTTGCTCCGTCATAGAGAGCAGTGTTACTAGAGAGACGCAGTCCACGGAGCTGCACCACAGAGTAAGATGTTAAACAACACATTCATTCACACTTTTATAAATACAGATGTTTACATAAAATAAGTAAATAAACAAGCACAGAAGCACTTTCACAAAGTAAATACATGTTGTATAAAGAGTACACTTGTGAATCTCCTCCTGGTACTGAAGAAGATGAAAGTAGGATGGCCAAGTCTCACTAGTAGGCTCCACCAACTCACTGATAAAAATAGAGCAGGCCCATAATGAATCAAACACACACTCCAGCCTTTGAAGGGCAGTCCAGTACTAACCCAGTATTTATATAGCGCTCACTGTTGGCTGCAACAATGCCTGCATGCTCTGCCTCATTTATACTGGCCCGTAGTTTTGAATGCCACTTTTCCTTCAACCAACTTCCCTCTTTTTTCTCTTTGCCTCCAGCTCGCCCATCCTTTTTTCTCTTCCTGCCTCCCTCCCACTCTCCTAGTCCTTCTATGTGGCCAGTTTTCTACCTCATCGCTCCCATAAGTTTTACCTCTCGTTGCCCTAACGCAGAGTCAGTTTATTTTAACCTGAGAGAATGTCTGCTTGGCCTGATGTATGGTCTCTCATGGTTTGCTGTGAAGCACGCACACCGGCCAGTGCACGTGTATAGAGTTGGTGGATGTGAAATACCTAAATTCACTTAAAAAAAAGAGGACAACATGGCTGTTTTTTTGAGGTGAAGGGCAGGGGAATGCATGTGTGTTCAGCCTTATGCGTGTGTGTGAGAGAGAGAGTTGCAGCAGTAACAATGTTTGGATTAGAGGAGATGTCCTAACTATTCAGTACCCTCCAGGCCTTGTCTCGACCCCTGGGAGTGTCACCACTAGAGCCCCCACTCAGGGCATCTCTGCTGCGGTGTCGCTCCCTGCCACTTCCCCCTAGCACCCTCACTGCCTTGGCTCTGCTCCTGCCTCAGTCAGGTAAAACTGGATTTTTTTTATTTGCATAAATATGTTAATCCTAGGCTGGTCCTTGCTTTTATTTAAAGTGTTCATCTGCTTTGCTGCATGTGCCCGTCCGGCAGACATGGGTCAGTCGTCATCATCAGTGCGTCTGCGGTCTGGAGGCTCCGGTAGCTGCAGAAGAAGAAGGCTGCTGAGACCCGGGTCAGAACCACTCCAGGTCAACATAGTGAGTCAGGCACACCCCTTAAATCAACACACATTTAAATACAGCTTTATGTGGTCGCTGCATCTCACCGCAGTGTATATAACATATTCCAGCATAACACACTGAGCTTATTCACTAGAAAAATGTAAAAAGGACTAAAAAAGTACAAGATTTTCTTCTGTTTTTCATCAGAGAATGAAGGTTTGTTATGTGGATTAATGCCATGCAAGTGCAACACTCTTGGGCTTTTCTGATTGGTGCTTCTTTAACTTCATGTTTGTTAACCATGACAAGTGCACGTCTAGAAAAGCTGACTCCATGGATAAAAGATGAGTCACGTTCAGTAGTTTCTGAATACCGTTCCTGATGTTCTCTGAAACTGTTCACAAGATTGTGTCTTTGTCAACCATGTAAAATTAGCTTCTGTGTATGTAGGAATAATGCTACGCAGGAAGTCAAACCAGGCATTCAGAGTCGATGCTTTGATGTGAAAGTGGCCTCTGGGGGAGCGGACTCCAGTGGAAGGAGATGCAAAGTTTTTGTTTTGTTTTTTCTCTGAAATATCCCTGACAGGGTAGAAAACATATCTGGGGCTGTGTGCAGCTCCTCTCTGTTACACAGAAACTGCATTGTTTCTGTATTTAATCACAGGAAGCTGCTACTCTATTTGTTTATATTTTGCTTATTTCAAACTGAAGCTCTTTAAAATGCATAAACCAAAGCACATTTTACACCGTTTCATTTAAATTTAGGAGTGTTAGATGTGCTAAAGTAGCATACAAAGTTTATTCATTTTTTTTTAAATTCACTTATTTAAAAAAAAAAAAAGAAGAAGAAGCTTGAATTGAGATGATTTACTTGTTGTGGTCTTTGATGATCAAACACAACACACAAGTCGTTAAAGGCAGTTCATAGTCATAACAGAGCAGCTGTCTGGTGAACGGACGAGCTGGGCACCCGTATTGTAGAGACATGTTTTCTGTGTAAACTGTGTCCTTGAGGAAATGAGGCTGCTGCATTTTGACTTTGATTAGAACTTTTTTTTCCCCTCCCTGATCTAAATTGTATTTGTGAACCGCTGCACGTTGTTGCTATGACATTCGGCTGGCTCCCGTTCAGCTTCTTGCTTCTATCTTTAGGCAGCCTTTTTAAGCATGAGCTAAATAGGGAAAGCGTGTGGGTGAAAGAGAGAAAAAGGGGTGGGAGAGAAGGGAAGAGAGATGCTCCCTTTGTCACGGCCCTCCCCTGGGGTTGGAAACATGGACGAGTAACACTAGAAAATTCTTCTGTGTCTGAACGATGAGGCAAATTCATTTGCAACTAAAATGTCGAGATTCAAATTAGATATATGCTTTGTACTTGTTTCGTCTAATTCTATTTCTATGGACCAACCTAAACGTGGCATGAGGAGAAACATTAGCAACAATCATGAGAGATGTTTCAGCGAGGTGGTGCGATGGCTGGGCTGATGGATGAAACCCCACCTCACAAGGCTGTTACGGTCGTGATACAGTTTAGTGTTTGTTACAGTCTTCCTGTTATGATGACGACTAGAGACTTGAGGCCGCAGGCAGAGAGAAAGCGTCCTCACTGCAGTGGATTAACCACTAATGCTGACGCCTCTCTTCTCCCTTTCATTTAAATGGATTTCTCCCCCAGTCGCTCTCTTCTCTTCCTCCATTTCTGCTCTGCTCTATACGCTTGTCACTTTTTTCTTTCCCCTCTACTTGTCCCCACGTTGGTCCTGTCCCATTTTAAACTCAGAAAAACCAGCCTTTAGTTTTTATGTAGATGAGAGGATGTTTCCTGTTTCTCACTAATTCTGTGCTCCCAGCTCTGCTGTCAACAGGGGGCTGTCTTATTAAGAACTTTATGCATATTAAGAGTGTCTACATGAATCTTATATGATTAGGTTTGGGCCAACTTAAGACTTGTAGTAGGAATTATTTTCTGCAGTACTGTTTTTTTTTTAATTTGCATGAGTCAGCAGGCAGTGACTACCAAACCAGGCCACACAAGAAAGAAGGAATGATAAAAGGGAAATTTGATTTGAAGGACTAGTTTTATCCACATATTAGCAGCGCTTGTATGTGACTTAATTGTTTTTTTAACAGCACACATCAAGCTTTCATTTGGATGATACACTCTCTCCATAACACTCTTAATACACTCCTGCACACTTCCCATGCTCTTATGTTGCATTCAGGATTAATGTCAGGATGTGTGAGTCACTGCATTGACATCTTCATCATTTTGTGCGTAATGAAGAGCACCAGCTAGTGATATCTCTGCCAAACACACCGTGTGTGCCATTTTACCCAAGGCTTTTTTTCCAGGCAGACCATGGGAATAGGTGTACCTCAAAATAACTTTGTGCATGCACAGTTTGCACGCTGAACCACAGGTGACCCAGAATCCTTCATCGATGTTCATTCAGCATTGTTCACCTGCCAACGCGCCAACAGCTAACGCTGCTTCAGAGCACACGGTGAGCTCTGATTAATGGCACTGCCCCTGCCTGAATCTCAACCGGATGATTGTGTCACAGCGTCCCTGGGCTGCTTCTTTTACAAAGAAATAAATATATAAAAGCTTTTTGTGTGTCAGCTGTGTGCATGAATATTTTGTTGGAGGTGGTGAAGCTGCATTTATGCTGAGTGTGTTTTTATGTGTATCAGGGGAAAGGAGATGGCCTTCCTCTTATATAACTTTTTAGAAGGATTTCATGGCTCCCTACAAAAGCCTTTTGCACTTTTCAGATGGCTGCATGTTCCCTGCGACTGGAGGAGTTGTACTCACTGGTGTTTCCTGTTTTGCAGCATCGCCCCATTATACTCTGTATTTTGTCAGATCATGCGTGTCCAAACTTGTGTTTATGCAGCTCATCTCTCATCGGGCCAGTATACTGTTCCATCACTCACTGAAAGTATGCTTTGTTGCACAGACAGTAAGGAGTTTTTAATTAAATGGTTTTTGCAACAGGCAGTAAATTTGATCATAAAACATTTTTAAATGCAAACCAGCTGTATCATTTAGGAAAGTATTTTATGTCTGATTTTCCTTCATAGTGAGTGTCCAGTGTGTGTGCAACAGCTTTTCTAATGCCCGTATGGCAGATTATTGGGGGTAAAGATGTTTCTGGTTCTTAAGACAACATATTCTGCATGTGATAGGTTCTGTAAAATGATCCCTTACTGTCTGACAGCATCGTCTTATAGTGGAAACCCTGGAGGCAAAATCTGCTGCTCTTGTCTTTTCACTGAAAAAGTTGGCAATTTATATGTAGGTAAAATTTCCTGTGACAAAAAAAGCCTCTCCTTCCCTTT
This sequence comes from Aphyosemion australe, assembly GCA_006937985.1. NCBI lineage: Eukaryota > Metazoa > Chordata > Actinopteri > Cyprinodontiformes > Nothobranchiidae > Aphyosemion > Aphyosemion australe. The sequence continues at coordinate 1,396,738 of SSNS01000172.1, read as the reverse complement.
TATTCCTTTTCTTTTCAGATTTCTTGCTTTTTACTGAGCTGTAATAATGGCCTATATATGACAGGGGTGGCTGGCAAGCTGCTGGATTTAAAACCATTCTTCGGTGTTGGCTGTCTGCACCTGGTGCTGCATCCGTTACACTTACTGCCTAATCTCTAGTGCTGTGTGAACACTGCAATCACAGATATAGGGGGACGGTGTAATTGGGTGGGTTGCCGGTTCAAACCCTGGCTGTGTCAGTTGTGTCCTTCAGAAAGACACTTCACCCTCCTTGCCTACTGGTGCCTGTGTACGGCAGCCTCACCTCTGTCAGTGTGACTCAGGGCAGCTGTGGCTACAATGTAGCTCATCATCACCAGTGTGTGAATGGGTGTGTGTGCATGGGTTAATGACTGATTGTAGTGTAAAGCACTTTGGAGTCCATTGACTCAGAAACAAGTGCAGGTCATTATTATTGTGTGTGTGTGTGTGTGTGTGTGTGTGTGTGTGTGTGTGTGTGTGTGTGTGCATGCGTGCATGCGTGCATATATATATATATATATATATATATATATATATATATATATATATATATATATATGCATAAATAACAGACTTTACGTGGTTCACTTCCAGGATTTTAATGTTAATCAGTGTTATTTATCGTGTTTTCTATGAAACTAGTACTAACTTTGTATTGAATTATCTTATTAATTTTTATTTTTCAAAATCTTTGCCAAAGTTTAAGTCTTTGATTATTTATTCTGGCCACAGAGGGTGGTGGGTGTCTGAGTGACATGTCATTAACCCTAAAGGGTCATTTTAGCACATACTGGCTCAAGAACATGATTTAAAAATATGGAAAAGTTGCCTAGTATAGCTTCAAGAATGTTTAAAAAAGTTAGAATAGTCAGAGTAAAAACAAGTGACTGGAACCAACTGTATATTTTTGTTTCCATCAGTCAAAACGTGCAAGAAATGTATTAAAACTTTAGAATGGGTTGGCGACCTATGAAATTGAGACCTGGTTCCAAGGGCATCAGTTTGTTTTTAACATTGCAGGAGACAATACATTTGTGTGTGGTTTGAAGATTGCTGGGGACAATTATTAATAATTATTCATAAATAAGTAATGTTTTATTACAATATGCACTGCTGTGAACTGACAGGTGTTGAAAATCAGAGCTTTATTCAATAAATAAAAGTTAAAAACTGGGAATTGAACCGGCAAACCACAAGGTAAACTCCTAACACCTTCGCTAACCTAGAACATGTAAACTTACTCAGAAAAATAAAACATAGCTTACCAGTGTCAGTGTCACCAGAACTGAGCTGTCCCTGATCTGCTGGATTATTTAAAAAAAAATTGTTGTGGTTTTACAGTAGCACCATTCTGCAGTATGTTCAAAAGGAAAAATGGAACTGATATCCGACAAAACTGAGCTGTAAGGGCAGCTCTAAGAGTAAAACTAACTAAAAATGACCCAGTTTTATCATGTTTGATGTTAACCTACCTAAAGATAACAGTAGGTTAGCTAAAACAGTAAATTTTACAATTCAGCACACTGAATGATGGAACAGAATTCCCAGCATGCAACACTCTTTCTGAAATGTTTAAAATTTAACTAAATAAATTATTATGGTTTTATTTTACTCACAGTTGAAGTATTATTAATGAAATGAACTATATGCATTAAAGAAAAGTTGGCTCTAGTTTTTAAATTGGCAGTGAACAAACCATAACTGAAAAAGGTACAGAGGAGTTTAAATATCTGTCAGTTCATTATTTTATTGTCTGGGACGTCTGAGAGTACGAGTACACAAAACAAAAAAAATGACTGTTGCAGGTTTTTAATGTGGTGGGAACAAAATTGTCAACTATAAATATTGGTGGAGACAAATCTCTCAATAATAAATATTGATAGTTAAAATGACGCCTATGCCTGATTCACACGGCAAGATGATTATACCGATTTTTGACCCAATTGCCCAAAGATGAGCTTATTAGATGTTGCTGTGGTGTGTTAGAGCACTCTGTTCTGCTTGAAAGGACGTTGGGACCACTCATAAATCAGGGATATTCAACCTGTTGGATTGTCCTCTCCTGATATTGCAGCTTATGTTGTGTGCCCCGAGGACAAACGAGCATGCAGCCTAGTGTTGAATGTAGGGATGGGTACCTTTGACATTTGAATCGATACGGTACCAATTCCCGGTACCTATGAATCGATACCGGTACTTCACGGTACCTATTTTCGATACTTTTGAGTGTTTAATAATTATTTAAATCTCATTTTTAATTAAAAATTTTTTTTTTCTCAATATATAACCATATTTGATAAACATAACTATAAATAACATACATCTGTTTGTATTTTGTCATCGTAGTGTTGTACAAAATTCTTCAATATGAAAACCTTTAACCACAACTGTTTCTAAATGATGCAGAAACTAAAACCCAGCTCCATGTGCTCCTATTCCTCTCCTTTCCCCTCTGGACAAATTGTGTGATGGTGCGTCCTTGTAGTATTAGAAACTGCTGTGAACTAAATTTACTGTGTATCTTCATTCATTTTGCCGTTCTTTTTCAAACAGTTGATTTTTCCTACTCGGAAGTCGGAATTTCCGAGGAGGATGTGAACGCACCATTAGCTGATAGCAATGTTAATGATAGCTAAAATATCAAGCTAACGCTATCTTAAACATAAACGTTTATTTTGCTGCTGGAGCAGATTAAGATGATGATGCCTCACTTAGATCGTTGTCGCTGGTTTCATCATCACCCAATCACCCACTGCATTTAGCGAAGTGAAGTCAAACTTTATAGCGCGTTCGCTTTCTCCTAGTCGAAATTTCCAAGTTCCGAGGAGAAAGCGAACGCACCATTAGCGGAACAGGAGCTAAAATATCAAGATAACGTTATGTTAAACAGTTTATTTACCTGCTGGAGCAGATTAAGACAATGATGCCTCACTTATATCATTGTTGCTGGTTTCTTCATCACCCAGATAGCCATCCCATTTAGTAAAGTGGACCCAAACTTTAGAGCTCTTCCTCTGTGCCATGCTGCTTGCTCTGTTTACAGCTTGCCTGCAGCGACTAGCGACTTTCCGCTCAATCACCGGTGAAACACTTCTCGAGGGGGGAACACATATCGACATGACACCGGCGCTGCTGTCTATTTTTGCAAATTGCTGTCTCGCAAGTTCTCGTTAGGTCAGGTACCGAAACAAGGCACCGTTTCTTGTCACGTGAACCGGTGCTCGGTCGGTTCGACGGAATTCGGTCGGTGCCTTAAAAAGTACCGGTTCCGGTACCCATCCCTAGTTGAATGTGACGTGCAGCCAATCAGAAAACGAGGTGATGGACGCACACTGCATAAGAGAGGTGAATCCAAATCCTCCTCCATGTTTGTTTACTCCTGAGTCACATTTGATCTTGAGAGGTTTTGTGAGATTTCGCGTCAGTCTGGGAATGAAATCAGTTTGTGTGTGGTGTGTAGGACAAAAACGTGGGGTCTCATGTTTTGAAAATTGTCCAACAATTTGCTCTAAAGCGTCACAAGTACTTAGTCAGTGTGGTTCTAAATATTTGTATATTTTCTCACAGTTTTGCATCTCCAAAAATCTGCCACTAGTCACAGCTCACCGAGACTTGAAGTCCACATTAATAACAATAATTAATAATAAGTGGTCAATAACTAACCATTTTATCCAGTCGGGCTGATTTTATTAACCACTCAGTTATGTTTTTTAGCTGTAACCCAGATGCCTTTATCCTGTCCTAAAGTAATGAGACAGAAGCTAACTGCTTGTACAGTTCTCTCCTAGTTAGAGTGTATCCTGGAGGCTTCTGTGAACAATGGGCTGGATTTTTCTGGCAGCTGCCACTTCTCGTGTACATTATTTAGTTTAACTCTCTCCCTCTGACCTCCCTGCTGCTGTGCTACACCACATGTGGCATCAGAGAAAACCCTCCATCACTTAGACGTATTATGCAACCACCTTACTCATCTTCCTCATTCCTCTTCTTGCTGCACCTCCCTCTTCCTGATCTGAAAACTCATCCCCCTCTTTTTTTCTCTCAGTTTAGGATTTCTCTCCAGCACTTTGTTTTTTGTTTTCTTTTTTCTATGTTCCCTCACCTTGCCTGTCCTCGCCTCATCCGTTCCTCCCTCCAGGCATGTGAAAACACCTGCCTCCTGCAACCTAGTGTGTGTGTGTGTGTGTGTGTGTGTGTGTGTGTGTGTCCTATATTTTGGGGGAGCTTCTTAGCACACTACCAGATAAACCCGGTGAAGGCTTTGAGGGGATGAACTGACCCACTGACAAATTATTAGATGTTGAGAAAAACAAAATGCCAAACCAATCTCCACTAAGTAAAAATTCTCTGCAGAGTTTTGAGTGTGAATATTTCATTCTGCTTTATTTTTGGCCCAGAAGAAGTGTGAATATTAAATTATTGCACTAGCCTCTCCCAGTCAGAGGACAGGTGAAGCTGTTAGAACTGTGACGAGCTGCACATCTGTGGCATTTACCTTCGTCAACATGACAGCTGATTGGAGTGTGTGAGTGGGCTCTTTATTGCCAAGATCTTTTCTCTCAGATGATGTAAGCAGCTTTGCAGTAAACGTGACAGTAAAAATCTAAAGGTGGAGTATTTTCCTCCTGATGAGCCGTAGTACCGACAGTCAGAGACATCAGGAAGGAGAGGAAGGCACAAGTCTCTGTGTGCCTCCCAGTGCTTTGGGCCGCAGGTGGCAGACAGGGCTCTGATGAATGGTGACACTAGTGAACACGCTCACGCTCCAAACACTCACAGCCAGCACAACAGAATGATAGTAAAGCGGCGCTGATTTAGGCAACCAACCAGATCATAGCACAGTTCATTCGAGTGCATCTCACTTGCCACAGCTGGGTTTTCAAATGATCTGTTTGCCTTATTTTAGAACACAGTGTTGCTGATTCTGAGGAGAAACAAATCAAATATGGGACCTTATTTTCAGCTCTGCGCTGCCTTTTTGTTGCAGTTTGTGAAACACTATAGTGCTGTTTGCTAGACTTGTTTCAGCAGGAGGATTTTTCTCCCCTGTGGGAGAATTTCTAGCTGGTTATTTAATCCTCCTATTCTTTAGATCCTTCAAAGAAGAAGCTTTGTACATGTAAGTTAATAAATTAATAAGAAACACATTACTTTTGTATCAAGATATTTCATTTATGGGAAATGAAACTTTTTTTAAAAATTAAAAACAGCTATAGCAGCAGCCAGCTTGCTTACAGCAAATAGTGAGAGTACTTCCTGTATCCTTTGGAATTTTTTTATTCACACCCAAAATGAGAGTGTTTTGTAGCATTCCTTCATATTCTGGTTTTCTGTCCTGGTTTTCAAGTGAAAAGGTAATCCTGATAGAAGAAAAAAATATGAGGTGTGTTAAATTAGTATATCTGCTTCCAATGCAGTTTTTGTTAAGATACTTTATATAAAATAAGTACATGGTGTACATCTTTATTCACCTACGTTATAGCAGCCTACTAAGTTATGCAGTCCCACTGGGGGCTGATGCAAAGAACACAGTTGCAGGGTAGTTTCATCTTGTTCTACAGTCTGCAGAACACACAGATATTGCATTGATTTTCATTAAAAAATAATTCTCATTTGCAGAGCCATAGCTATAGCATGAATACTGAAACAATTTGGCTGAAGGATCTCGTGGATATGTCCTGTCTTGTACAGTATTTAGCCATCATTTCTGTACCCGACTCAGCATGACCTCCTCAGTTTGATCTATCCTACTCTGCTTCTCAACTTTTATCGCGCTCTGACCCACTGACTCGACTTTATACCGAGCACCAAACAGAGCTGAACGAATAAACAGCTGATGGCTGAACAATGGTGACAAAGCTGCGTCCAGGAAAAGTCCAGCGATTTATTTTTGGGGCGCTTTGTGGCTTGAAGGCCTGGGAGGAAGCAGGAAGTCAGTGTGGTTGCCGTGGGGATGGGAGGAGAAGAAAAGAACTGGAGCAGACTTCAGGGGAAATGGGTGTGGTGGGCCTCCCATTAGTGAAATAACTACTGACCACAAAGAGATTCATCTGCAAGCACTGAAGAATTTTTATTTTATTTAGGTCAAGATTTTCTAAATATGTAGCTGTTTACTAATGACTTCACAGAAGATTTACTTTTAAAAGTTAAGATAAAGTCACAAGCTGACCTCAGTCAGGAAAATAGTCTCTGTTTTTGTATTTCGGTATAGGTAATTGTATTTCTAAACCATCTGATTGTATGATGAATGGATTTCCAAACGCTTCCAAGAAATGTTACGAAAAAGTCAGGAATATGAAATAAACGTATAGAGTCTGATCTAGATAAGTGTTGGAATTAGGCTGATGAATAAACTTGAGTTGTCACGAGCTGCATTAAAATAGGCAGAAAGATTAAGACTTTTATTTGAATTGATAAATAAAACAGAACCTTTAGGCAAATGAAGCACAAGAGAAACACAAAATCAAGGCAGAGACGTGGCAGATGAACAGTGAAGGCAACAGCCAAATCTGGCTGTAAAACTAAGAAACAGATGTATACACAGGGAGGGTGAGAAGCAGGTGAGCTGTTGAGCAGGTAAAGAACAGGTGTACAAGATACTGAAGAAAGAACACTTGCACATAATGGAGGGGCTAAATTAAAAGCTCAGTACCTAATCAAACTAAAATCCTAAACTCCAGAGGTCAAATATAACTGAGAATACTTTGTGTACACATAAAACGTCTCAAAAAGCAAAATTAAATTTTAACTCCAACATTGTGACAGTGTCAGTCACACAACAATGGTTCTAGTCTACGTTGTAGCAAACAAATCCTTCCTAATGTAGCCAAACCTGCTGAAATTCCATAAAGATGATACTGAATATTCTGAGAGGATATTGCCCTCAGGCAGAAATAGGAAATTAGTGTATGTCAGTGTTTCTCAGCTGTCATGTTTTTGTTTTAAGTAAACATCTAAAAGCCACCTTACTCCTGCATGCATGTTGTCTAAAAAAGTCTACATCTGAGCTGTAGGACCTAACGGTTTCTGACCATCTGTTAGACTTTTTTTTTGTTTTGCAAAAAGAATACTTGGAAAGATACCAAGTTCTGCATGGGACAGAAAAATATTCTTTAATGTTGTTTGTCCTGTGAGAAAGAGAGCATCCTCCTGGAAATATACCTATTGTATCAACTTGAAGCAAACTTATTGTAACAACCAAGGTTTCCTATAATAAACTTCCAAAGAATTTCCTTGAAGCAAATTTATCTGCATTCTATGTAGACCAGTTTGCATGCACAGAGCCACTAAACTGTTGCATCTAAAGTGGAAATACTTGTATCTGACTGTTTTACATTTTTCAGAAATTTTCTTCCAGTTTGCACGTAAATAGCATCTTTAAGTAAACGTGGGAATTATTGTAGACTCTACAAAGTGTCCCGGTAAAATTAAAAGACACTTGTTAATTCTGTCTCTCAGAAAGAATTTTATTTTTTACAGTTTGATAAAAAAAGAGAGTCAATGTTCCTCTTTGTGGACATTTGTTAACAACCACTATGACTCAATGATAACCTTTCTTTAAGAACAATGCTCCAAACTCACATTTGTAATATTGATTAACAGGATTCTGGAGGACACTGGAGCTCTGGAGGGAATCCAGTTTGGTGACATTTGGTCAGCCTCTGTTAGCACTTTGCTAACATTCCCCTCTGGCCTAATTTGACCGGTTTGTACTGCATCACAAGGAAAAGATGTCACGGTCAAGTGAGGATGATTTTCAAGGATAAGTTTTAGTGTTGTGGCATTATTAAAAAATATATTAGTGGTTAAAACAGTTTACAGAACCAATGATCAATAATTATTTCTTAATTAGTAGTTTGCAATAAACTGTTAATTGGTTTCAGTAACGTTAGGAGTATAATTAGACTAATAAAGAAGAATTAAACTGAAATAATGTTAGGTTTATTATGTTATATTTCATGAACCTCTTACAGTAATATAATCAAGCACAAAAAACTATCAAATAAAACTCACAGTGATCAAATTACTCATGATATTATTAGTCCTTTCAGTGGTGGAAATCATATTGAGCAGCTGCTTGTTTTAAACTCAGATTGCATTGAGAAAGTTGAATTTAAAGGCACACTAAGTTCTGGCGTGCTTCAACACCTCATAGTTTCTGTTTTAATTCATCGTTGTCAAAATGAACTTTTGTCCTCTCCCCCTCGTGCCCTCGTGTTTTCAACCTCAGCCTCCATCGGTTTCTACAGGAGCTAATTAAGACAAATCAGCTGTGTTCACGCTGGGAAAATCTAAAACATGCAGGAATCATGTGGTGGAAGCACACTCCAGCGCTAGCCACTTTACTATCGACTAACAGTTACTGGGACATAATATGACCAACTCTGAAAAAAGATCCTGAGAGGAGGAATCATGTGACCACAGGGAAAGGCTGTAGTGTGTCAGTAAACACAAACACGGAAGTCAGAGTGCAGGGTGATAACCTTATATATACAGTCTTTGGTGATAACACACAGGCACATTTCTCTAGAAGCTACAAGCGGCTAGCCGTCATGACCAGCCAGCAGCACGAATAGCTTCATTTCAACTGTTGTCCCGGGAGGTGATGAGAGTTTTGAGACTCATAAATGAGAAATTGATGTGTGTGAGGATACAAGGAGCTCGGGTAGAGATGAGAAAGTGTCAATGACTAAGCCTTTGACTTGTGAGAGGAGAACACTTATGTGGGTTGTAGGTGAGTAGAGAATCAATGACAGAGTGTGACGTGACCCCCACTGCCTGACAAACATATATAGAAATAATCAGGGAAAGTAAAAACTTGTACAGACTAGTATTCATTTTATTGACAAAATATTTTAGTTTTTTGTTTTGTGACAAATGAATTTTTGCGGATTAAACTAAATGAAAACTACAAATACACGCCAATTATGACGAATATTGATCTACATTTTCGGCAACGAATAAAAGACAACATCAAAAATTGACTGAAATGAAAATCCAATCAGAAAACGGAAAAGATGGGAGAACAGAAAAAAGAACCAATCAGCAAATGGAACTGGCGGGACTAGACGAGAAAAGAACCAATCAGAGGCCGGCCACTGTTTGAACAAGCTACCAGTAATAATTATGTCTAAAGAGAGTAAATGTCCGCTGCTGGGAGTAAAAGCATTAAATATGACCATCTGAGTATTTGCTTGGTGCAATTAGTGCAACGAAAACTAATAAATACTCCTGATACTTCTGTGTCTCTATCGGATTTGCAAATGGTAGTTTTTAGTTTAAAGCCAACTGGGTCACCCCTTGACCCCCTCCCTGCACAACTGGTTAGGGAAGTGTTTACAGCTGTGGGTCCTTTTATTCTTGAGCTAGTAAATAGCAGTCTGACTACAAGTGTTGTTCCAAAATCCTTTAAACATGCGGTTGTAGGTTGTTAGGGCAGCAGTAGCTCAGGAGGTAGAGCGGGTTGTCCCGTAATCGGAAGGTTGCAGGTTCGATCCCGGCTCCGGCCAGAGAATGCTGCTGTGTGTCCTTGGGCAAGACACTTAACCCGCCTTGCCTGCTGGTGGTGGTCGGAGGGACTGGTGGCGCCAGTGCTCGGCAGCCTCGCCTCTGTCAGTGCGCCCCAGGGCAGCTGTAGCTACGTTGAAGCTCATCCCCACCAGCGTGTGAATGTGTGTGTGAATGGGTGGATGACTGATTGTGTTGTGAAGCGCCTTGGGGGGTTGTAGAACCCTAAGAAGGCGCTATACAAATACAGGCCGTTTACCATTTACCATTACTAAAGAAACCGGGGTTGGATATGAATGATATGAGCAGTTTTAGATTTGTTTCAAAACTGCCTTTCATTTCTAAAGTTTTGGAGAAGGTTGTGTTACATCAGATTCAGACCTATATGGATGATCATGGTTTTGGGGAAGTGTACCAGTCTGGTTTCAAGGCTCATCATAGCACAGAGTCCGCTTTGCTGAAAGTTTTTAACGATATTTTTAAGGCTAACGATGTTGGGGATTCAGTGTTACTGCTACTCCTGGATTTAACTGCAGCGTTTGACACCATTGACCATGGGAATCTGATTGACCGCCTGGAACAGTGGGTGGGCATTACCGGGCCAGCCATTCAATGGGTCAGGTCCTACCTCTCGGAAAGAGGTTTTTCTGTGAAAATTGGGGACGTGTCATCTGTCAATGCGGCACTGGGCTATGGGGTGCCGCAGGGGTCTATTCTTGGCCCGCTTTTGTTCTCTGTTTATTTACTGCCTTTGGGCACGTTGTTCTGCAAACATGAGATCACTTTTCACCTATATATATATATATATATTTATATAGTTCCCGAGCGCGGCCACAGCTGCAGCTCAATGCTCCCCACCATGGGGATGGGTCAAATGCGGAGATGTAATTTCACCAGTGTGTGATGAATACTTGGGACTTTAACTTGACTTTAACTTTATGCGGACGATTGCCAAGTTTACATTCCCCTGAAGCGTGGCGCAGCAACCTCGGTCCAGCCACTTTTGGACTGTTTATCAGAGGTCAAAGCATGGCTGGCACTCAATTTCCTGAGTCTTAATAACGACAAAACCGAGGTCATCCTTTTCAGCCCAAATGCAAGATGTGCGAACGCTATGGCCCCAGAGTTGACAACCAATCTAGGAGTAAAAATGGACGATGTCCTCACTTTGGAAAAACACATCAATGGGACAGTTAGGTCCTGTTTTTTTCATTTAAGGCACATCTCTAAGATTAGATCTATTTTATCGAGAGCTCATCTGGAAACTGTTGTCCATGCATTTGTGACCTCACGCCTGGATTACTGTAACTCCCTGCTTGCAGGGATAAGTCAGGCCTCCATCGCTAGGCTACAGAGGGTCCAGAACACCGCAGCTAGATTTTTAACAGGTACCGGAAGGAGAGAGCATATTACTCCAGTTTTAGCCATGTTGCACTGGCTACCGGTTCAGTACAGAATCAATTTTAAAATTCTTTTATTCGATGGTTTAGCGCCTTCATACTTGGCTGAGCTGCTTTGCTTGTACGAACCTCCTCGCGAACTTCGATCCACCAATCAGTTCCTGCTGGTTGCTCCGATAGCAAAAATGAAGTCAAGAGGGGACAGAGCTTTTTCAGTTGCAGGACCAAGGCTGTGGAACGCTTTGCCACTAACCATCAGAATGGCCTCCTCAGTCGAAGTGTTTAAAAAACGGCTTAAGACGCATTTTTACACACTAGCTTTTAAGCACATTGCACAGTAATTAGTGGTGTCATTTTATGGTTTAGTGTTCTTATTGTCAATAGTAGTGTTCTTTTTTATACAATCTTTTTTCTTTTCTTTTTTGCGAATGTTTTTAATGTGTAGTGTTCAGCACTTTAGGTATCCCTTGGATTGTTAAAAGTGCTATACAAATAAAGCTGGTGATGATGATGATGAAAACAATTCTTACCTTTTGTTCACCTCCTTGTATTATTACAGTAACACCTTTTAATGTTTTGATTGTATGATGTCATTTCCTGTCATGTTTACTAATATTACTGTATTTCCTTTACAGAAGTTGAAAATTATTGCATCACAGGAAGTATAGTATATTTTAGTCAACTAAAATAAGACTAACATTAAAACTAACTGGACAACTAAATCGTGACTAAAGTTAAAAAGAGTTTTAGTGAAAAGACAAAAACTACATTTTATGTTATCTCACTATTAGTCTTTCCTGTTTATTGCTCAATCAAATGATTAACTAATAAATTAATGTCTGTATTAATTTAATATACCTTCACCAGTTACTGGAGGCCAAACATAATCAATCCAGGTATTCATGATGGTGTCACTAGAGGGTCAGTTTACAATGCAGCAATGGCAGCGCTGCAAGATGGCAACCTCCACAAATCACTTGCCGAATCGGTCTATAGTTGCCGGCCGGAGCTTGGCGGAGTCATTCCACACGTGATCATGACTCCTCCCTCTGTTGCACCAAGGTGTAATCTTCATTCACAAATTCTGACGTTGCGGTAATATTGCTACCAAACTTGGCGACACAAATGACGCAAAATTCCCGCATCGCCATGCTGCCACGGCACTTTGATGAGACTCACCGTGGCGGCAACATTACGCTGATTTGCCAGCACGGTGTGTCTTATGAAAAAGGCTTTTGTGAGACTTCAGGTCACCAGTCTGGGGAGGCTCAAGTTGCAAAGGTGGTATTCCTCCCACAAGGAGTGGAGAGACGAATTATTCACGCTGAATTGGGTCATTGTAGCACCTACTGGCTCCAGAAAATGATTTAAAACCATAAAAAACTTACTAAGTGTGCCTTTAACAGGAGATTATCTGCTGGTGGGAGAAATTCTGCCATTTATACCAACTCTTTCTCTCTTCTGTATATGTATGAGTATATTAGCGTTGGTGTCTGTGCAGATTTAGACTTTCAGATGTGACCTTTGTTGTCTAAATGTCAGGGAGATTGGAGAGGGAGCCCACAGAGGTAGGACAGGCTTATGTAATCTGCTCACTGAGTCTCACACGCACATGCACACAGGCACAAGCACGGATGAGGGAGGAGGGGGAAAAAAGCATGTTTGAGGACGGTTGTCATATCTCAGCTGTGATGCACCGTACTCCTCTCTGCTCACTGAAAGCCAGGCTTTCAGGAACCATTGCTTTTATCAGCATGTATGTGCAGAAAGTGCCTCGGAAATTATTTATGACTTTAAAAATACTGATATATTGCGCTCCTTTGGTGTTGTTCTTTTGAACTTCTTCTGAGGTCTTTTTTATCTTTTCCAAAGCTCTCAGGTGAATTTGAAGAGTACACTCTTGTGTATCTGTGTGTTAGACGGTTAACCAGGTGGTGGCTGGTTTGGGTGTGTGAAGATTAAATTGTACTGTCATTATTCTCTTTCAAGCATTCCTTCTTGACCACCTTGTGCTCTTTTCATACTCCGCCAACAGTTATAGAAACAGAGCAACAGGACACGACCACAGCCTGGGATTTGCTCATGTGTTCACTTTAAGTTTCACAGTGATGCTGTGCATGCCAAAACGTACATCAGATGGGAACTGGGGCTATTTTGTCCTGTCACTCACACCTCTGAGCCTTAAAGGGGCCCTGTGCAGAAAATGTTGTGAATACCAAACACACTCCTCTTTTAGTTTGAAAGGCGGCCCTGAAATGTTGCTTGGAAACAGACATCAGCTGTACTCTGCATGGATTCTCTGCTTTAACGGCTGATTCAAACAGCACTGCCTTTATGTGGGGGGGAGTGTCAAAACATCCAGTGAAAGTTCTCACAACTCCCCCAAAGCATAATCCGCTTTGCCAGGATTCATCAATATGCTCTGTATGTTCCAGACAGTCATACTGCTGCCCAAAGATATCAACCCACAATTGTATGTGTTCGTGTTGGCTGTGAGTGTAAAAAAAACAAGCTAAGATGGCATTAACTGTAATCTTTGAGCAAGACTGAACAGCTGCAGGAATGATCAGAGGAGTTCCTAATCAGATTTCATTATTCATCCCTGTCATGAAGCTGTGTTCCTGGTATCTTGTTTTCTCTGTGTATGAGGTTGAGGAAATAGTCACCACATCTAAGAGTTGTTTGCATTTTAAAATATGTGTCATAATAATTGTTGGGGTCAAGGGCATCTCATGATCATTTCATCATCTTTATTTAAAATGTATGCCCTGTTTACAAAACGTTGTAACCTTAAAACATGTAATCTCAAACAAAACGCTTTGAATTTCACACAAAAGTCACAAATGATGCAGCTGGTTGGCAACAAGTCACAGTCATGGTGGGATTTATAAAAGATGATTCTGCACAGGCTGAGTCTTTCACAAATGACGACAAAGGATTTTAAGATTTTGAGAAATCATTCAATCAGGCAGCACATCGTGGAAAAAGGAAAACAAAAAATATTTTATTCTGCAATGGAATTTTTGGTTTGAGCCATGGGATACTTCTGGTAGCAGTTCTTTAACACAGCTTAGTTTTTTTATAAACATCTTTTCACTGCAAAATCATCTCAGGTATCTAAAACAAATGTCTGCTCTAAATCCTGTTTGTCCGATTCAGTCAATTGAGTTAAATTCGGCCATCATAAAGTTAAAATGCTCCCAAGGTAATGTTTCAGTTTCAACATTAGATTTTGTGTTTTCTATTGAATATGGTGAATTTGTCACTTTCAAGAGTAAATAAATTTTCCTTTTATTGTCAATCTTTATTTTCCTACAGTCTAATCTCCTAGCATTCATGGACTCACCCATCTTGGCTCACAACTCGGGAAGGCTGTTGTTGGTTTAGCGTCTAGGAGAGAGAAGTGCGTCTCAGCTAGTAGAAGCTAACTGTTAGCATTAGCAACTCCACCACACAGCAGAACTCCTCCAGGCTTGTGTTATTTGTGGAGCTAAAACATCAACGTTGCAAAGCAAACAGAGTGGATGGTAGAGTTGCGTTGCTGTTAGCCAATCAGAGGCGAAATGTCCAAATATCAGGAAATAAGACTCCAAATATTGCTATTTTCTGCTCCCCTCTCCACTGACTAACTTCTACTTTCTGAAACAGGAACACCAGACCTTTTTTTCACATAGAGATCCATTCACAAGGCATTCATTTTTACTGGCGACCAATGCAGATGTCTTGAAAAAATTAGTGAACTTTAATGCGTATGGACTTGTCAGAGTAGTGCTGACTGATGATCTAGGGGGGGGAAACATACGGTTGTCTAACAAAACCCCTAAATCTGACATGTTATATTGGACATAAGCCTCTTCTTCTCAAGTTGACTCAATTTCCTGAAGTCCTAATAAAATGTGTGGCATGCTTTATTTAGAATACAATGGCATTACAGCACAAAAGCCCTCTCATGTGGCCTGTCTTTTCCAAGGTATTTTCCTTTGTAGCTGATTTTATACAGTAATGTGAGAAACTTGACTCCACTCTCTCTCTCTCTCTCTCTCTCTCTCTCTCTCTCTCTCTCTCTGATGATGGTACTGAAAAGAACTTTGTTTAAGTTTCACAAAAGCAATGATGCTCATTTTATCAAAGCCCCCGTACCGCTCAGTAGTGGGATCGCGCCTGTGAATAGACACTGTAGTTCAGCCTGAGTAATACAGCGAGACACAGTCTTTTAAAAAGATTTGTGGAAGAGTGTCCGCCCCGGGACTGGGAGATCAGGGTTCGATTCCCGGTCAGGTCATACCAAAGACTTTGAAAAATTGGGACCCAATGCCTCCTCGCTTGACACTCAGCACTAAGGGGTTGGATTGGGGGGTTAAACCACCAAATAGTTCCCGAGCGCGGCCACGGCTGCAGCTCACCGCTCCCCACCATGGGGATGGGTCAAATGCGGAGATGTAATTTCACCAGTGTGTGATGAATACTTGGGACTTTAATTTTAACTTTATATTTGTCAAAAAAGCAGCTCGTCTACATAGAGTATCATTGACTCACTGGTTGGGGTGGCGGTGAGAAAAAAGGACAGTGAAACAAACAAATAACACAAAGTCTTGGATACCCGATAAGGGAAAAAATAAGCACAGGTAATAAAAACTGTAATATTATATGGACATATGGATGGGAAAAGTAAACAATATAAGAGGAGCTGCTCTGTCCATCATTGAACATCCTACAGTATGTTTCATTTCTCTAAAACTATTTCTGTTGCTGACTATTAATAATCAGTTCTTTGATGTTTTTCAGTTGTTTCAATATTTTTGGAATAATTTTATATTTCATTGTTTGAGTGGTTTTATGTGCTTCTGTGTAATACTTATAAATAATTGCTATCAGTGCATTTACATGTGCATCTAAGTCGATCTAGGTCAAGCTAAAGTAATATACTGGGAGTCTTTATCCTAGTTTACGTTAGAAAACCAAACTCTCAAATGAAGTTTGTTGCACTCTGATAGAGTAGGTAGCGACATGTGCCGTTTCATGTCAGCATTCTTCCGGTTAGCTTATAGCAACACAAATAGTAAACAGATGCTGGTGGGAGTGAAGCAGACAAAGTTAAAACAGGATATGCACAATGACCAAAGGATTGGACAACAACTCCGCTTCAGCACAGCTTTCTTTGGTACATACTGAACTGTTTGATGGCGTTAACGCGTGTTACGTTGTGGCAATAATATTATCAGAAGACGGCTTCTGCGGTCTCGTCACTTCCAGAAGTTACCGGTATCAGCTCGACTGAGCCGTTTACATGCAGATGCAGTCGGGGTCCTACTGCATTATCGGGGTGCTTTCAGCACAACCTTCAGCAAGACTAATACATTTTACATCATAGATTTATATTAATTCTGGACGTAACGTTTGTCTAAATGAGGCTAAATCTGGGCGATTCCCATCACTGCCATCTAGGCCGTGTCACACGTCTCATCACACCCAGACAGTCCACAAATGGGAAAAGAGGTGGAGCTGAGAATGGGGCTGTAAGCGCATGCTCCGCTCCTCCATCACGGTCGGAGATCAGTGGGAGATTAGCTACATGCCAACCCGAAGCTAACGGAGGTTTTCGGGTGCTTTTAGGGAGAGGAATGCGGTGGAGCGACTCTAAAGTGAAGCAACATCAACTCAAAGAGCTACACTGTTTCTGTAGTCTCCCTCAGAGAGCTGCACAGGTGACCAGGACGACTACAGCCTTGCATGGAAGCCAGGCAGTTGCGCATTTTTGCTCCCCCAGGATTCCGTCTCGGATCGCAGGGCCACTGCTGTTAAAGGGAGAGGCACATATACCGAAACCCGGCAAACTTCCCTTTTGCAGCGGCGAGCTCCCGGATCTTTGACCGCGGTGGACCAGCGAAGCCCGGAAGCCTCTGCTAGCTAGCCTCTGTCAGTTTACCTAGCTCGAGTTTTGTTACCCAGCCAGCCAGCCCCACCAACACGTTATATTTCAACCCATCTTTTACCAAGCAGTGTTATGTTAAATGCACACGAATGCACAGCATTTTCCCCATTCAACCAGCGAAATAAATTACAGAAATATAATTTTACTTACTGATAAAAATTAAGCAGAGACTTCTTGGATGGCGCGTTTGGCCAAAGTGAAACCATTTTTGACCCGACATGATCTGGAGAAAGTAGTTCATGCATTTATTGCAACTCGCATTGACTATTGTAACTCCATCCTATATGGGGTAAGTAAGAGCACCTTAGCGAGGTTACAACTTGTGTAAAATGCTGCCGCCAAATTCCTACTTGGTAAAAGGAAGTTTGATCATGTTACTCCGATCTTAGCTGGACTGCATTGGCTGCCTGTTGATTTTAGAGTTCGTTTTAAGATCCTTTTATTGGTTTTTAAATCATTGAATGGGTTAGCTCCACCCTATTTGCAGTCTCTATTACAACCGTATGTCCCGATGCGGGCACTTCGTTCAGAGAATCGTCTCGTACTCTCTGTCCCCAGAACTTCTTTAAAGACACGAGGTGACAGGGCATTCTCTGTGGCAGGCCCAAGGCTTTGGAATGAGCTGCCTCTTTCTGTGAGGGCTTCCACTTCGGTGGAGGTTTTTAAGGTTAGGTTGAAGACGGTTTTATATGACCTGGCCTTTCCTTCCCACCATTAGATTTTATTTCCTAGTCTGTTCATTGTTTTTAGCATGTATTAACCTTTCTTATTCTGTTTTATATCATTTTTAATTGTGTACTAAATTTTTACTTCTGTTCTATCTTTTTTTTTTTTTTTGTACAGCGCTTTGGTGTTACTTTGTACCTGTAATGCACTATATAAGTAAAGATTGAATTGAATTGAATCTCTTAGTGCAATCAATACAGCTTGCCCTCTTTGTCAAAATAATTCCATGGTTAACATCCAAACACGAACACACAGAAGACAGACGCAACTAAAGTTCAGAGAGTCGAAATGGCCGAACATCTATTAACGTGAGGCAGAGGTTGAGGCCTTCCCTGGAGCTAGCCGCTAGCGCTAGCCCTGATGCTCATGCTACCTGTCAATCAAATCTAATTATTCATAAATAGGACAGATGAGCTATGGGCTAGTCCAATTACAGCCAAGTCCAAAGTCTATTGCTGCCATCCCAAAACAGCTCCAGCCTCCAAAAGTCTATAGCAGTCAGTTCAAAATTTTCAGCAGTGTTTATAAAAGGATGCTACACGGCAGGATTTATAATTTTTTTCCAAACATGAGAAACCCCACACACCATGATAAAAAGCCTGTTTCACCACAGAGAATTCAGCCAGAGGAGAAACTGGCTTCTGACGACAGGATTTAGAGTTTTATTTTCTGATATTTGGACATCGTGCCTCTGATTGGATAACAGCAACCTACCACTGACTAGCAGCGCTGGAGGAGTTCTGCTGTGTGGTGGAGTTGCTAATGCTAAGTCAAGATGGTTGAGTCCATGAATGTTAAGTGACAGTGTGACGTAGATCTAACAGACTTTTCAAATCCTAGCGTTTCACCATCTATCAGAAGCTATTTCAGGAGATGGGTGTAGGAAACAATTGTCTTGTTGAGCCTGTGTGTCTCAGCGCGACCGATCCATCCATCCATCCATCCATTTTCTGTAACCGCTTATCCGAGCAGGGTCGCGGGGGGCTGGTGCCTATCTCCAGCAGTCATCGGGCAAACAGGCAGGGTACACCCTGGACAGGATGCCAGTCCATCACAGGGCAACACAGAGACACACAGGACAAACAACCACACACACCTAAGGACAATTTAGAGAGACCAATCAACCTGACAGTCATGTTTTTGGACTGTGGGAGGAAGCCGGAGTACCCGGAGAGAACCCACGCATGCACAGGGAGAACATGCAAACTCCATGCAGAAAGATCCCAGGCCGGGATGTGAACCCAGAACCTTCTTGCTGCAAGGCAACTGCACTAACCACTGCGCTACTGTGCAGCCCGCGCGACCGATCATTTTAGAAAATAATAACTAAAAAATGGTTTCTCAGTGAAGGACCTCTTTAACTGTTTTTTAAGATAATGATGGAAAAATCTGATGGCCATCTGTCGTTTTGACAGATTACAATTCAGGTGAGGTTGATAAAAATTTCAGCGAGGCCACAAAAGACAGGTTCTGTTGCGTCACTAATGCAGACGCACTGTCATTTTCAACTTTATGCACACAATACATCTCAGAGTTCAATAAAAAAAATCAAAAACAGATTCCCATCAGAGCATCTTAGAATTATCTTTGACCTGGACACTCTACTCAATGCATCTTGCTGTCATGGAGCTAGAGTTATGTATGAACAGGAAGCTTTGGAGCTGTCTGTGACCCATGGTCATACACGAGTGCAGGTGAACTACTGGTGCCCCAGGAGCACATGCTGTCCTCCCACCAAAGTGAGTGCCTTTAGGATCAGGAAACACTTCAGCTAAAGAGTCTTGCTGACTTCTGATCACTTCCTTGAAGAACTGTTCACTGATTTCAAAAATTTGGCTTAAGTAGTGGTAAGTGTGGATTCAGCCTCCAGAAAGATGGCACAATGTGACTTAATGATATAGAATTTTAAAAATGAAAGTGACTGGTAAAAACAGATTATGATGGTTTTTTTACCCTGTCAAAATGAGGACAACATAGCGTAACCTCTGGATTACACATGGGCAAATCAGTCATGTTGGATGGCAAACACTATTTCTTCAAACAGAGGCTGTTCAGGAAGCTGAGTAAGACAGCAGATGGTTTTGTCATAACTTTTGCTCAGAAACACTTGAAAATGTCTGAATACTCACATTGAAAGCACCATATTAAGGCTATTGTGTTTGATTTTTTGTGTGTTAACTGAATTATTAAACGATTTGACCACACAACGATTATAATGTCCCACAGACAGAATTGGGATAAATGCTGACATCATGCCAATAAAATCACCAAATTGGGATCCTTGTGCGTCCTTTGTTTTACATTTATTCTTCTCAGCGAGCAGTTAATGACATGTCATAAATCATGCCGTGATATTTTTAGATGGGTGGGAAATGAATGAGGTTATGATTGTGGTCTCAGCGGTCGATGTAGTCAGAAAGGGGGCTGTCCGTGCCCCTCCCCCGGCTGTAGGTGATGTCTGAAGCCGGTAGTCCAGCATCAGAGGACCGCCTCTCAGCACATCTCCCCGCTCCCCTCTCTCCGTAAGGCTGCTCGGCAGCTGCGAACAGCCGCGCTCTGCCTCTCTCTCGTTCGCTTTGAGAATCTGTTGGCCTGACCGCCGCTCTGTGTGCGGGAAGAGGCGAAAAACACCGGCAGGTGTTGACTAGCGGGGCCAAATCGCGGTGCAGACTGATGACGATGATGATGGTGAGGATGATGCATCTCTTCCCGTGACTTTATGAATTGCATCTCGTGCTGTTGTGAAGAAACGTAGGGACATCTCCTGATTTCCTGGGCATCGGTTTGGCTGGATTTCTCGGGGGCTTTTTTTTGAAGCTACGCGTCTATACGTGGGATCTAAAAACAAGCCGTAACAGAGAGCTCATCTCAGCATCGGCCCGCAGCACTGCGCCATGGCCTTGGATGTCCAGACGTGCGCGGTGTTTACGGTGATCGCGGTTCTGGTGCTTGTGAACGTGCTGTTGATGTTCATCCTCGGTACTCGTTAATGGATCTGCGCTTGGGGCCCGGTTCGCAGCGCACCACGCTCTCGTACAGGAGAGGAGAGAAAAGCGGTGCGCGTTGGTCGAGAGCGGGGACACCCGGCGCTCCATCACGGCTACGCGTTGCAATGAATGACGTTGGTACAACCTAATGTATTTCTGTTTCCCCCTCCCCAATCCTCCGTTATGTCTTGTGTCCTCTCACCGTTTGTGGTAGCAAGTGTTGTCTGGTGGTGGCTGTAGCTGTGCGGATAAAGATCTGTGACCCTCTCTGTGGTGGCTGGAGATTCATATTCCTCCCACACAGCTTCAAACATGTCCCCCCCAACGCCGATCTCCTTCTCCCCCATGTTGTGTGTTGTGGATTACCAGCAATGATGGTTTTTATTCTGTAATATTTAGCTTTTGGGGGGGGTGTGTGTGAAATGAACCAGATTTCTATTCTAATCTCATCCTACTGCTGCGTCAGGACTTATTTTTTTCCTATTATGAGCCACTGTAGCCACATTCACAATATGGCAGCTAATAGCTGTGCAGTGATCTCTGTACAGAAGTTAATGTGATATTTGTAGCAAATAGCGTTGGAACCGAGAGACCTGCACTTCCCTTTATAGACCCTGGAGGATCATTGTGATCTCAGCTGAACACTAACCGACAGCAGGCAGGACGAGGCCTAATAAAGGAGGGCCTCCATCTCTCCAGGTTTCCCCCATTTTAGATTCTGCTAAACTCAGCTCCCATTTCATAGCCCCTAATATTCCCACCTCTGCATTTTGCACAGTGTCAACATGGCACTCATATGTATCCTGTTGATTGTTATTATTATTAGAGATGTGTAATTATAAAATAATATTTATTTCAGACCTCATGTCTTTTAAGTGGAAAGGCTTGTCAGATCCCTCAAAGAAACCCATATTTCCTGTTCTTGCAGCTTAATGTGTAATAGAAGGATCAGAGGCAGGTGTCATGAATGTTGTATGAAGCTCAGAAATAGATATGCTAAAAGCCTGTCCCAGAGCCATCCATGACAGTCCTATTTATAGAGATAGACAGACTGGGATTTTTTTTTAAAGATGCTTTATGTGCTCTCTCACACTCAAAGCTAAGTGCTCTGTCTTTTCTGTGTGTAGTTAAGTGGTAAATCCCGTACATATAGAAAGTAGTTTTTGGTATCACAGATACCTCCAGCACATGCTATGGCATGTGGGCTGGTGTCTGCAAAAAATCATATATACCATAATCATATTGTCACAAGATCATAGTGTTCACAGCAGTGGTTGTGGCTGATAACACAGTGTGTTGTTCACATGTAAATATGTCAGGTAGAGTGAGAGAGATGGTCCTCAGTGGGTGTTATCTTCTTTAAATCTTAGTCCTCCACGCATCTGAAGCAATCACACATCTGTAATTCCTCCAGGGCAGGTACCTTCTAATAGAGTTCTGTTCTAAGCTGTTCAGGCAGACGTGTCGATGTGCAGATGGTGAATGTATGTGAGTGAGACAACAGCGGCGTGTGTGAGGATGTGTGTTTCTCACCGGTTCTGAGCAGAGCATCTTTGATTGGCTCCCAGACTCGGGGTATAAGTGTATTACATAAGAGGGCTGGCAGACACAGGGAGGACAGACCGCGAGACTCACTCGGTGCGTCGGAAAGAGAAACCTCTCTTTATGGGAGACGGCGTCTTGTTACTTGACGTTCTCTTGCTGAGGCTCACGCAGAGGAACGCCACCTCCACAACTTCCAAACAGGATTCTATTATCATGATTGTATGAGCTGGACTTCTCCATGAATACACTCTCTGTTCAGTTACATGCCACAAACATGGTAAGGCTGGCTTAAGGTGTGTGAGTGTGTTTGTTCAGGAGTGCTATAGGTGCTTTGGTGCAGCTGTGCTGTGGCTGTAGAGACAGGAGGATGCTGGAATGCAGTGGATCTGCCAGTGCAGTGAATGCTGATGTGTTGCGCTGCAAAGATGATACAAGCAAGTGAATCAGCTTTCTATTCTTACATTTTTAATTGTCAGCCTCCAAGTATGTGCTTAAAGATTAAACAGAGCTTTGTCATATAGATATATGTACCGCAATAGTTTTTTCTGCATTTATTTGCATTGACCCAAATAGAGCTTTGCAGCTTACATACTGATTTTGAGCCTCCAATCTTTGATGTTGTAACTGCAGCATAACTCTGACGATGCAGGCTGGTGAACAAACAGGTCATTTTGATCTGAAAGAGCTTTCATTGCTCACTGTTTGCCTTTTGATTAAGCTAGGCATGGGGGTGTTCTTAGGGAGGATTGGGGAAGATTGATTATGTAATGCTTTTAATTTATTCAGACATGTGAAGGAAAGAGGGGATGCGATGTATTGGAGAGAGCAGTACTGGTCTCAATTGGGAGATGAAGGGATGAAGCAAAAGAGAAAACACTAATGGCTGTGACTGCTCAATCTTACTTTCTCCTCCCCTGTACATTTTCTGTGCTACAGTCAATTGATAGAGACCAGAGAGAGCGGGCCTGTTGTGAATGGGGTTAAAATGGAGTGGAGGAAAAAAGGTGGAAGAAGCAAACAGACTTGAAGTATCATTTTTCATCATGCTTGGCTTGTTTCAGGGGTCCTAAAATCAGATTAAAGTCATTTAACTTCTTCTAGTTGTTACTATTTTATCTTTTTGATAAAGGTTATTTAAATTAAATTCCCTCTCCAGCCACAGTTTTTGAAATGTTTTTCAGCATCGGTCTTGTTTCCATGACAGCATGACACATGTTTTTGCAGTAATCCTCCTCTACTACTGTAACAGAGACACAATCTGCAGCTATTGTTACCCTTAGCTCTGACTTCAAAGTGACACTTGATAAAATAAAGACTGCTCTAAGTCTTGGATGCAGAGAGTACCTACCTCTGCAGTTAGATACAACAGGTTTGTCAACGTGAAGTATCACGGTAACGCGGCACTCGTGGCTGCTCACGCACGCCCAAATTTGGAAATATTCTGGCACATCCTGAAGTGTCCTTGCCTCATCCCATCTTCTTGTCAATACCAGTGAAGCATCCTCATCTGTCACCATGACGACGGCTGTTCCTTCTCTCCTGAATGTGGACGTCCCTCCTCGTGTTCACTCCTTTGCCCTGATTGGCTTATATCCCTCTGTAGCTGCCTCGGTGAGGCATCATGGAAGCTGGCTCGTGTACAGGTTGGAGGGCCATTGTAAGCTGCTGAGTCTGAGAGCTTGGATCCTTGTGGGGCATCGGGATGAGCACAAGCAAACATGCACACTCACACAATCTGCTGCTTATAAATACATTCGTAAAAATTGAGATCTGTGAGGTTTTGTGGCTTTTTAGACGAAATATATATAAAATTTTAAATGGAAAAAACAGGTTTCCTTCTAAAATAAAAATAATAGATTGAATACAGAGACCTCAATAGGAAGAACACAGCTAATTCCGTGCCCATTCGTGTGACATCCTTGTCTCCAGGCCTTTGATAACTCCTTACCTAGAGCTTAAGCATCGCCTGTCAGGCTCGGTTAGCCCTGGCTGCTCTGCCCACAGCCCGAGGGAATGAATGCATGGTTAGCTCTGGACTGCAGAATGCTGATGAAAACTACTGTGTGGAGAACAGTTTTAGGAAATATGCCACAGATGCACAGACAAAGTTAATGTATACAAAAATAAAAGTGTGGCCGCTCATGTGTGTGTGTATTCATGAGTTCCATAGCTGTCAGGGCTACAAGATAAGTCGTCCGCGTGATGGATGGCGGAGCTGTAGATTGATGATGTCAGACTCTGGTCTTGTCTCTGGAACATTGTCTGCTGTCTCGTGTTCTTTAATGAGAACAACCTTTAGCTTCTCCAAGTCCCCTAAAGAATACTCATCACCCTTCGATACTCTTACTCCGTCTCCATCTGAGTCATGCAGATCATAAAGTTCTCTGAACGTGTTCACACAGCTGTACAATCTAAATGTTTATTTGCAATGTTCTGAAATGTCCTCATTATTTATTCATGATTTTGTAATCAATAGATTAGGTTTGATGAGTCATCTGTCCATGTTTAGTTGAAGACGGCTCTGCAGATACGACAACAAGCAGCCCTAGTTAGCGCATGAAGGAAGAGACGTTATCCCTTCACATTTGTTTGCTTCACAGCGTTTAGATTACATTATCACTTGTAATTATTATAATGTCATAATGAGCCAATTACATCCCTATGTAGGGACTAGTACGGTGCCTCTGAACACTCTGCTGTATCTCCACTAATGGTTCTGCCTTTTTGTGTTGTTGTTTTTGTTTTGTTGTACTGTGGACTGTGTTGGCTGTTGTGTTGTTAAATTTGCATTGCTGGCCCTAAACTGCCAATGGGCTCTGGCTTTGAGGGTGTGTATTTGCATCAATTAGTAATCTGAGTGGGTTTAACAACAAGGATTCACATGAATTGAAGCCAAAATGGGAGCATGTTACTGTAACAAAATGAGCTTCAGCTTGATAAATGTCTACATGTTGACTGTTCACTCCTGTTCCAGTGTCATTCACACAGCTGTGACCTCACATAATCAGAATAAAACAAAAGAAATACCCTGTCTCTCCCTCCAATTTTCTCAGTTGATAAGTGGAGGTTCGGTTGTCAACGCCGAGGCAGTGTGGGACCATGTGACCATGGCAGATCGAGAGCTGGCGTTTAAGGCCGGCGATGTCATCAAGGTGCTGGATGCCTCCAACAAAGACTGGTGGTGGGGCCAGATAGACGAGGAGGAAGGATGGTTCCCTGCCAGCTTTGTACGGGTGAGTTAGATGCAGCCATGCCTGACCAACAACCTCAAACACAACAGAAATGTTAGCAGACCCTCTGGAAGGCATACATGCACAGTTAAACTGAACATAAACAAATAAATATGATCAGAGTTTTAAAATGTCTGATTTTAAGGATACCTTACAGCTCTTTTTTTTTTTTTTTTTTAACAAATAATAAAAGACTAATTATTATCCACTCTTAGTTTGGGATCACCTGCAACTTCTACCTTCAGTAAAATGGACTTTACCATTTACCAAGACTGGATTATTACACACAAAACGTTAGTTCACTTTACTTGTATTTCTCCATATGCGCCTCTGCTCAATGTTGGATCTTGATTTTAAAGATTGTACACCTTACAGCCACAGCATTATGACCACTTATAAAGTAAGTTACATTTCTTCATGTTCTGGTGTGAGAACCTCAATCCTGCCATTCATTTGGTCGTTACTTAAATACTTGGCATCCATCTTAAAATTTCCTCTAAAATGTGCAGCACCCAGCGTTTTTCTTCTATTAGAATATTTTAAACACCCTCTTAAATGCAAAGGGGGCTCTTAAGAGTACACTTTTAAGCTAAAAGAACATGTCAGAGAGCCTGCTTTAAGCCTGGGTCTGACTGGACTTTAATGGCACATTCACATCTGGGTCAGCCCGGTCTAGCCCTGGTAGGTCAATTGTGTTAATATCTGGGTAATCTGCGTTTTCCATTTTCAGCTGACTGTTTTTTTTTTTGGACCTGCTCTCCGGCAGTCCGCTTTGTGCAAAGGCAACCCAACACACCCAGTAGGACAGTAGGAAGACAGTAGGAAGCCATCTGCTTCATGTCAGAGTCTCCAAAAGCAACACAGCTCATAGCCGCCTTTCGTTACTAACTTGAGGAGAACACCACATAGTTCTCCGCGTGTCTTTTGCCCCACCTACATCCTGAACTTTTGAGTTTTAAATGTCTCAAAATGTTTATCAGGGTCCTCAATTTTGTTTAGTGCGTCGCAGGACCTTACTCTTGTCTGAGACCATGGGTAAAGTTTTGTAAAGTAAAATTAGTCAAGTTAGCCAGGCTTTACTAATTGTGTGTAATTACATCATGCCCCATGGGACCTGGCATTATATCAGAATTCTCACAGAAATGTTGTACACATGATTGCAAATGGAAATGTTTAGGCTTATTACCAATCTGGCCAGTCCCTGCCCAGTAAGAGACTAGCTCCTGGTGTTCACCTAGCTTCTAAAATCTCCCAGCAGAAATATGTGTGATTCAAGCCCAAACACAGGAAATCGCTGCCTAAAGTTTCTGTTCTGATTGCCCTGTATCAGACTCTTCTGAACCAGCTGCAGATGTTTTTCATCCATATCATGAACTGTCAAAGCTGCCTGAGTGGCATAATGGAGACCTACACAAATATTAGGCAGGTGGTTCTAATGTTATGGCTGATAAATGTTTATTAAATGTTTAGTGTTCACTTATTTCAAAAAACACAAAGAAACGGATAAACAAATCAGATTATTGTTGTGATGTGGAAATCTAAAATGAGAGTTTTACATAAACTGAGTGAGGAGACATTATCATACAGAAAATGAGTTTAGAGTTGCAATATACAGACGTGGACAAAATAGTTGGTACCCTTCGGTCAATGAAAGAAAAACCCACAACGGTCACAGAAATAACTTGAATCTGACAAAAGTAATAATAAATAAAAACTATATGAAATGTAACCAATGAAAGTCAGACATTTCTTTTCAACCATGCTTCAATGGAATTATTTTAAAAAATAAACTCGTGGAACAGGCCTAGACAAAAATTATGGTACCCATAACTTAATACTTTGTTGCACAACCTTTTGAGGCAATCACTGCATTCAAACAATTCCTGTAACTGTCAATGAGACTTCTGCACCTCTCAGCAGGTATTTTGGCCCACTCCTCATAGAATAGAATAGAATAGAATAGAATAGAATAGACTTTATTGATCCCTCAGTGGGGAAATTCACTTGTCACAGCAGCACCATCACTCAAAGGTAATACGAAGAAGATTAAAAAAAAGCAAGGATACGTCTATATACACATAGGCAGATCATGCGGTTAAAAACATGCAACACAAAACAAGCAAAGAATAAAAAAGAGAGTGAAGAAGTGAGAGCTGCTCTGACGAATGCAACCCGTGTCGCGCCATCTTGAGTAGAGCAAACTGCTCCAGTTGTCTCAGGTTTGAAGGGCGCCTTTTCCAGACGGCATGTTTCAGCTCCTTCCAAAGATGCTCAATAGGATTGAGGTCAGGGCTCATAGAAGGCCACTTTAGAATAGTCCAATGTTTTCCTCTTAGCCATTCTTGGGTGTTTCTAGCTGTGTGTTTTGGGTCATTGTCCTGTTGCAAGACCCATGACCTGCAACTGAGACCAAGCTTTCTGACACTGGCCAGCACATTTCTCTCTAGAATCCCTTGATAGTCTTGAGGTTTCATTGAACCCTGCACAGATTCAAGACACCCTGTAGGTGCAGCAAAGCAGCCCCAGAACATAACAGAGCCTCCTCCATGTTTCACAGTAGGGACGGTGTTCTTTTCTTCATATGCTTCATTTTTCCCTCTGTGAACATAGAGCTGATGTGTCTTTGGAAAAAGTTCCATTGTTGTCTCATCTGTCCATAGGACCTTCTCCCAGAAGCTTTGTGGCTTGTCAACATGTAGTTTGGCAGATTCCAGTCTGACTTTTTTATGATTTGTTTTCAACAATGGCGGCCTCCATGGTCATCTCCCATGTAGTCCACTTTGGCTCAAACAACGACGGATGGTGCGATCTGACACTGATGTTCCTTGAGCTTGAAGTTCACCTCGGATCTCTTTGGAAGTTTTTCTGGGCTCTTTTGTTACCATTCAGATTATCCATCTCTTTGATTTGTCATCAGTTTTCCTCCTGCAGCCACGTCCAGGGAGGTTGGCTACAGTCCCATGGATCTTAACGTCCAGGGAGGTTGGCTATAGTCCCATGGATCTTAACGTCCAGGGAGGTTGGCTACAGTCCCATGGATCTTACATTTCTGAATATGTGCAGCTGTAGTCACAGGAACATCTAGCTGCTTGGAGATGGTCTTATAGCCTTTACCTTTAACATCCTTGTCTATCATTTTCTTTCTAATCTCCTGAGACAACTCTATCCTTCACTCCCTCTGGTCCATGTTGAGTGTGGTACACACCATGTCACCAAACAACACAGTGACTACCTGGAGCCCTATAGATAGGCCCACTTACTGATTACAAGATTGTAGACACCTGTGATGCTAATTAGTGGACACACCTTGAATTAACACGTCCCTTTGGTCACATTATTTTCAGTCTTTTCTAGGGGTACCATCATTTTTTGTCCAGGCCTGTTGTAAGGCTGGGCGATATGGCCTAAAATCAATATCACGGTATATATGTATATGCTGGTGGTGGTCGGAGGGACTGGTGGCACCAGTGCTTGGCAGCCTCGCCTCTGTCAGTGCACCCCAGGGCAGCTGTAGCTACATTGTAGCTCATCCCCACCAGCGTGTGAATGTGTGGATGACTGATTGTGTTGTGAAGCACCTTGGGGGGTTGTAGAACCCTAAGAGGGTGCTATACAAATACAGGCCATTGACCATTTTTACCATTTATATTGAGGAGTTCACCTTGATAACGATAAATGGACGATAACTACATGTATGCGTAAAAACAAAAGCTGTCCACTAGACGGGGCTGTCACGAGTATTTACGTTGAATCATGTTGTCACGTGACTCAAAGTGGTACAGCTTCTTAAAGGGACATGAACGTCGCCAACCTACACACATCTTTTCATTTTTTTTATTACCAAATTTATTGACATGGGGAAAATGATATTGGTTAGAGTCAGAAATTTCAATAACAATAAATTTTCGATTTATCACCCAGCCCTAGCCTGTTCCATGAGTTTATTTTTTAAAATAATTCTGTTGAAGCATGGTTGAAAAGCAACATCTGACTTTCAGTGGTTACATTTCATAGAATTTTTATTTATTATTACTTTTGTCAGATTCAAGTTATTTCTGTGACCATTTTGGGTTTTTCTTTCATGGACAGAAGGGAACCAACAATTTTGTCCACGTCTGTATATGATTGTTCCTGCATTATGAGTGAATCTGTGAAGAACGATTACTTTTTGTAATATTTAGTTTTCCTTCATAATAATCATAGCAGGTAAATTATTGCTCTGAGGATCATTGATAGATGTTTGTAAAAGTATGAAGAGATGATTTAACCTAATCTGTTAATATTTAGCAGCCTTGCTGTAGCTCTTCAATAATAACACCCTCCCCTCCCAACCTCCAGACACTTCTCATGGCCATTCCCACCTGTCCACCCTTCCATATTCACACCTGAGAGGGCAGCGCAGACAGGCTGACTGACTCTCCACCAAAAAGTTTCTCTCTGTTCTGTCATTCTCTCTTTCCAAGGTGGAACCCCACCCTCCTCAGCCCCAAACAAAACAGGTTTTCTATATCAACCCCATAGCAACTCCACGGTTCCAAAACACCACGTCAAAGGTGCGTTTTCCCAGCTTCATCAACCCATCCAGCCTGCCCGCTCACCTGCCCCTGCTCTGGTCTGTCCACGCAACGTACCCTCGACATTACCAAACATTACTGTGCCTATGGCGTTCTCACATCATTCCTCTAAGGGGCCGATAGAGAGGCACAACTGAGGAGTCAAAAGTAAAGACAGAAACAATTCTGCATAATCAAAAAAATATCAGAATGATTATTTTAAATCCCAGTGAATAACTTTGTTACAAAAGTAAATCATTTTCCTCAGTACTTTATTTACTATTGACTCTGAGTTTTCAGTCGTAACGCCACACTACCAGTTCACGTCTGCAGTCAGTGCTCAAACCACCCGTCACTCTGCTTGTCTGTGGCGCTACATTTCCCATCTTGTGTTTGGCATTTTACCCGTTGGTTCTTTGATGTTCTCTTGGCAAACTGTGTGTCATCAGGTGTGGGCTGCTGGGCATTCAAAACCACACTCACTTCTCTGAGCGAGAGTGGAGCAAGCTTTAAATGTGGATCTGTGTGTGTGTGTGTGTGTGTGTGTGTGTGTGTGTGTGTGTGTGTGTGTGTGTGTGTGTGTGTGTGTGTGTGTGTGTGTGACAGGAAAGGAATTTTATGTTGCACACAGGATAGAATTTTGGAATTAAGCATTCTGAAAATGATGCCATTTTTAGAACGTAGCTTTTAATGATCTTGAATGTTTTTGTAACTTTGATCCTCACCAACCTATCAGAGATTTCCTCAGTCAACTTGTGTGTTAGTGAGATTAGCTCAGGTATTTAGTGTGTATGTGGGTTATTCATGTTCCTACTAACAACTGCCGGGTAAAAGTTTTAGGAATATTGTGATACTAAAACAAATGATTAAAATTTAATATGAATCTGTTCGCTGAAACTTTTTTATAAAATCAGAGTTTTGCACTCAACACTGAAGTGGACACCTTTCTCATCGAGTGGCTTGATGTGTGGGTGTGTTTGAATGTATTTGTCCTCAGCTGTGGGTGAACCAGGAGGACGGTGGAGTAGAGCCGGCCGAGGGGACCAGTGAGGTGCAGAACGGGCACCTGGATCCGACCAATGACTGCCTATGTCTGGGCTCACCCCTCCAGAACCGGGACCAGATGAGGGCTAACGTCATCAATGAGATCATGAGCACAGAGAGACACTACATTAAACACCTCAAGGATATCTGTGAGGTAATAACACACACGCGCGCGCGCACACACACACACACACACACTGGACGGGAACTTAATATGTTTAATGAGTAAACTGTAAGAAAATGAATCAACTGAAACGTGTAAGATTTTTTTCATGCAATTAAACATTTGTAACACTCCCACATTCACACTTTTATTCCAGGCATATTATTTATTCTGGATTGAAAAACAGTCTACAGATAACTCATTATCTTCCACACACTCAGGATGTGAGTTCTGCCCAGTAGCCTCAGCCGTTTGTGTTAAACTTATCTGTGTTTGATGAATTATGTTCAAGTGCACTTAATGGAATCGAACTTTACTCTGCTGGCTGTTAGATTTGTTGAAAGCCTTTTAGAAAACCTCAGAACCAGATTTTTAATCTGAGTAGAACCCAAGTCTGTACAGTTCTGACCATATTTAAACCATTTGAACTTTTAATTGAAATTACTATATATCAGTAGATCATCCTTGGGGTCTTGAAAAGTATTAAAGTTGATACATTGATTTAAGGAAATTAAGACCCTTAAAAAGTCTTAAATCGATTTAGTAAAGTCTTAAATTTAGTTATAATTGACGAGTATTTAAAATACATTTGTCTCATACTTGCAAACCTGTCGCTTTTTGGGAAAAATTGCTGTTTTTGAAGCCAAATATGACATTCATGTGAATCAAAGAGGTTTTGTTTTGATGAGGGGGGGTTTCTGGTCGAGTTTCAGTTGCTGTTTATAAGAATCTATCTTGTTCACAAACTATCTTTGTTGTATTGGGTCACGATGAGTCATCATTTGACCAATCAGTCACAGAGTCCAAAAACTGTTTAGACGAGCGCGGCGTTCACATCACCACTAAATACCACGGTTTTCTGTCAAGGACTTTAGCAGGTCTCAGCCTTTAACGATGTTTCCCGAGGCTCGTGATGTTTCTTTTTTGGGGAGTTGAGTTTAAGTGTTTGGAGTTTAACATAAATATCGACAGTATTTACCCTGTTAAGACGTAATATTAACAACATGAATAGTTCTTTTCTGGTAAGAAAAGGCCACCAGCATGCTGCAGCCTCACTAAAGCCATCCCAGTTTATTCATCTGGGCACCAGAAGATTTAAGGACGCTGGAGTACAAACACCAGATGAGATAATTTCTTAATATTGTAACATTTCTGCAGCACTAAAGCAAAGACAGAATTACATTTTGCCCTTAGTAGTGGTTTATTAAAGTAGTCCAGCAAACAGCTGAGATGAAGCTGCAGCTCCAGCTTTCACAAACTCTAAACATTTAATGTCAACCAGCAGCACTCATGAACACATAACAATAACCTATTAAGAGTGTTTACAGTATTTTGGGCCCTGTCCACACGTAGCCGGGTATCTCCCAAAACAAGTGATATTTTTCTACGATTCGGCCTGTCATCCACACGAAAATGCAGATTTCCACAACGAAAAGGAATCTTTTTACAAACTTCGGCCAAAGTGAAGATTTGTGTTTTCTCTGTTTTTGCATTTCTGTGTGGACAGAAATAACCGGAGTTTTAGGTTTCACAACGTCACTGTCTGCGACAAAAATGCTGACGGCCCATGTGCGACCTGTGTTTACACTACAACATGGATGCCCTCAGAGCTGAGCTCGCGTTATCAATCATCCAAGCGCTTTTTGACGCTTGTTGACTTTATACTCCAAAACTACATTTAAGAGCAATTCTACCTCCTTATCGGTCCACACAAGCGAGCTCGGCGTCATGTTTTATATTTTGTTGACGTTGAGCAGGAAGAAGAAATGGATAGGATTCAGGGAACTACTGCCACCTACAGGTCTGGCATGCCTATGAATGTGCTTAACAATGCACTTATGCGGTTACGTGTGGATGGAGATTTTTCTAAAAATGAGGACGCTGTTTTTTGGGAGGGCGGATGTTCATTTAAAAAAAACCCGCCTACGTGTGGACATGGCCTTGGAATATTTTCAGATGTTTTCATGTTTGGTGTTCTGTGAATTAGTCTCATAATAAATCTTAATAATTTGATGATCATTTTTGTCAGTTTATTATATTTTTTGGTTTTTTGAGCAGACTGGCTGTCTAAACCTAGAAAATAGTTTGCATTTTGCAAAAAATCACATTGATGATCTTTTAAAATTATTTCAACAGATTATTGCTGCATTAAAAAATATGTTGGGGGGTGATTTTAGTTGTCACCTTTTTCACACCTTCTGAGTTTGCAGGTATGAAAAATAGACACATGTAAAATAATAAAATAAACACATTTTTTGTTATTCTATGCCAGCTGCGTTTTCGTACCACGTGACTTTACGTACCATTGCTACAATCTTGCTGTCCCGGACGTGACGCATCCCACCAATAGATGTAGTGAAAAAATGAAGCAATGCCGTATTTTTAAAAATAGTTAGTAACACAAGCTCTGTCACATTGGATCAATTCTTCACAGCAATATGAAAAATCAGCCAGAACATGGATGTAGACAAAGAAAATCCTTGTCACGTGATAGAGAGTGTTGGTTTTGAGCATGATTAAGACCTGTGTAGTGAGGTTGTGGTGGTTTATTATTGAAGAAGCAGCATATCGAGGTCCTGGGCGATGTTTGGGGGGATGCTGGTTACATTGTATCTATGGTATGGGGCCCTGGTGTGGTCTTTAGCTGCATCTCAGCACTGTCAGAAGGAGCTGCGGTAAGGGCAAGGCCTGAAGTGTGGTGTGATCCTGGGTTTACTTGGTAGGAGCATCATGAGACTGTGGTTCTGATGTGTAGAACATGGTGAGAAGGAGTCTCAGTCTCAGGAAAACAAAAACTATCAGGAGAAACTCCTTTTGGGAAATACAAAAAGGATAGCAGCATCACGATTGCCCACACACTAAAGAAGGTTTTTCTAATTTGCTGTAACCAAGCCAAAGGCCTAGAACAAAATTGAATTTTCAGACTGTCACTTCAGTTTTTGGAAGAACTGGAATAAATGAAAGCTACAAACAGAAAAGTTTAGGCAACTCAGAGATTACTCAAAGTTTTATATATGATTGAAAAATCTGCAAAGTATCAAATTTAAACTGTAATTATTGAAAAACATTTAAAATATCACAGTGCTGGTTCAGTAGTGTAGAGTAAAATGTTCTGTAACCTGTTAAAAGTCTGAATAAAGGTTTTACTGGGATGTCTGCTAGAACTGTAGAGCTAGATTTGGGGTACTTGTCTCATAAAATACTATTGTTGCGTATGTGGAAGTTGTTTTTAAACAGTACAATAAACTGATACAAAAAGTCAAGCTGCAGGCCTTGATGTGTTTATATCACACAGGGGTTTTCAAAGCTGTGAGAGAAGAGGCAATTCAAAAGGGAACTTATAAGGCAAATCTCACTTTTTGCATCTTTTTGTGTTGCCATGTGGCTCTCTACTGGCGCTATAAACACTCCAAATGTGAATAAAAACTGTCCATTAATTTTCTGTCAGAAATCAGATGCTTCAATAAGCTGTTTGAAAATGTTTCTTATTGTGATGTCACAATAAGGGACATTAGCATAAAAACAGCATTTGTTAAGGCTTATATAGGCTTCTGCTCTGGTCGTGCGGAGCAGCAGCTCTACACCAAACCCCTCCCAGATATCCAAGCTCCTCATCTCATAGCAGTCAATCAGGGTATGTGTGGGCGTGGCCAGCAGCAGCTTAATTTCTTACAGTGACAGACCTGAAACAGCTCATTGGGGAAAATACTGAAACTGTCAAGAATAAAAGTGCTGAAAACGCTTTATGTAAGAGGGATTTGGTGCAAAGAATGTCATAAACATGTTTTGTATCCACCATAGAACCATTATAACTTTTAAAAGAAGGTATAATACTTCCCTCAAATAATCCTAGCCGGCTTTAGGCACCCTTATTATGGTTATGAACCAGCTTTAATGTGTTCAGCCCTTTGGTCAACATCTGTTTTTAACAATTACTCATAAATGAATTTGACATGATTTAATGAACAGGAAATAAAAGTAGGAATAGATGATAATTGAAAATGCTACAATATGTTGTTGTCCTATCTCTATCATCTGATTGTACTGTGAGAATAGTCAGACACATGCTAGTTCAGGTTTGTTTGTTTTGCAGAGTGCCGGCAGCAGCAGTATGAGTGCACAGAAGTCGTATCAAAACAGATGAAACAGATTAATACACCACTTTGACTTTGGGTGGTTTCTCGTGCACATTTTTTGCTTATCTAACCATCTGTTCTGATCCTCTGTATACCCTTTGTTTGTACTGTGAATGAAGCGTGAAGTTTAAAAATAGTTGCCATAAAGCATAAATTTCACCTCCTCACCCTTACCATTCTTGCTAATGGAAGCATGCTGCGTTCTGCTTCACCAACCACTGGAAAGTAATGTAATGAGGTTTTAGGATTTCTTAGTGCTAAAACAATGTATACCTTTTAAATGACTGAAAAAATAAATCCTGCTAATTATGAAATGTGATAACACCGATTATTTTATGTATTACTTGGACATCTTGATATTTTCACAAAATGTTAACGTTTCATGACCTTTAGTTAGCTACAAGCGGCCGAGTCACAGTTCCCTGTGGATCAGCCTGAGTGTGAAATAGGTGAAACCGCTCTGAACAGCATGATCTCTGAAAGCTGTTTCTTGTGTCCTTGTAGGGTTACTTACGCCAGTGTAGGAAGCGTGTGGACATGTTCAATGATGACCAGCTGAAGGTCATTTTTGGAAACATTGAGGACATTTACCGCTTCCAGATGGGGTTTGTTAGAGACCTGGAGAAACAGTACAACACAGAGGAACCACACCTCTCTGAAATTGGGCCGTGCTTTTTAGAACACGTAAGTATTTTCAGTTCCCCTCCAGATGTACTTTAAGCAAGCGAGGATTAAAAATGACCTAAAACCTACTGTTCATCCAGCAGCAGCTATAATTGCTAATATTTTTGTTGGATTTTTCAAAGGTTCCAAATCATGAAAAATCCACTTTTTGGAGCTTTTACTGTTATATTGTCATTTCCGCATGAATACCCCCAAACCCTTTTTTGGCTGCATTCATGCATTTTCCCATCTTAGCTGCAGTTTGGTCGATGTCAAGATTTTTCCTACAAACGGAAGAAAGTAGCCCACTTGCGTCATCAGGCATTTCTCCTCCCCCTGAAGCTGGTTTGGTCTTGGTTCTGAAACCAGGATATTCTGTGGATATTCTGACAAATTACTTCTGCATTGGGGACAAAACACCGCCGTAAAAACCATACGTCCCGTCTACAGACACACAGAATGGCCAGCACAGGATATGTGTTAGGCGACAAGCATTTTGTAACAGATTCAGTGGCGCAGTGGTTTGAGTGTCAGATTGGTATGTAGTTTTGCGCAGATTCGCCTCCCGGTCGCGGCAGTAACTTTTTCTTCTTTTTTAGCTACACTTACACAATGGTAATATTTTATCATATACTGTGCCTACCTGTGCTCTCAAAGTTTTAAAATAGCATGATCTGGAACCTTTAATCTCAAGACCTGAACTAAATGAAATCTTGAGATAGCATCTTGGTTTTAGAGATAATTAAAGGACCAGCAGACAGCTTACGACAAGTGATGAATGTACCGTGATCCTGAGAATTAATATTTTTATGAACAGTTTAAAAATCCTTATCATTTATCTGTAGAAATTGTATTTCTAATCAGTCATTGTACTACTAACCTGTCTGATCCTAGTCTTTTCTCCTTCGCCCTACAGCAAGATGGGTTTTGGATCTATTCAGAATACTGTAACAACCACTTGGATGCCTGCATGGAGTTGAGTAAACTAATGAGGGACGGCAGGTACCAGCACTTCTTCGAGGCTTGTCGCCTCCTCCAGCAAATGATCGACATCGCCATCGATGGCTTTTTGCTCACGCCGGTTCAGAAAATCTGCAAATATCCTCTCCAGTTGGCTGAGCTTCTTAAGTATACCGCACAGGAGCACAGGTACTGTCCTCTTCGGTCAAGATGACATCTAAACTGTCATTTCTGTTGCTATTTTTATAGTTATTTGTTTGTTTAAAGGGAAGCTGTTAGTGATGCACCATTGTGGTCCAGATGCATTATGCTGCATTGCAGCGCTTGCAGGTGTTGGGTTGATTTTTCTAATGTGGCCCTCATCCATGCATGGAATGAAACAAATGGTTTTTTTGCACTGTTTAACTACTTTGTTCATGTTGTGGGAAATAAAATAATGTTTGATCAGAAAGAATCAGATGTAATGAATATTATGTGAATTTACATTGCAGTTATTAAGCTATTTTTTTCATTTTCATGTTAGTGGAAGAGGAGGAGCATATTAAACAGAAAATTCTGGCTAAAATATGAAAAAGCTGCACATGTGTTTAAGAGGCAGACATAAACTAGTACATGTGCTTTGCTGCACAAAAGCACACGTGAGCATCCAGTTGTGCAGACTCACTCGTGTGAGCTCACAGAAAAAAGGATGGTGCAAGTAATTCAGCGTGTCTCTGCCAGCTCCAGGTCATTCACAAACCAAGCATTCTCAGCCAGAGAGAGACAGGTGCCAGCTCTGCCAGAAAGGCCTGCCAGATCTCAGTGTTTCACTGTTTGAGAGCTGTGGAGAATCTGCCAGATATAGGCTGTCTCACTTATACACACACAACACTGTGACACACACACGTTATCTTCCAAAGTGAGGATTGGATCCACGGCACGTCTAAGCCAGAGGGATAAATCCAGCTCAGTTAGCATAGATGCTGTCAGACTTAACTACGAATAAAGAAATGGCTGATTAAAATTAAGTAGCTGTGTGCTAATTTGAATGTATTTCAATGGGCTTACTTCAGTTACTTGAGTTTATTACCACTGCCTTTAATGGGTGGCTCAGTATCATCCACTAATGCAGCATTATATGCCTTTGAGTGGCCAGCCTCCAAGGCTATAACTTAACCCTTAACACTGTGAAGTAATTACGTATACGTTGTGTCTGTAGTGACTATCGATACGTGGCAGCAGCCCTGGCTGTAATGCGGAACGTCACTCAGCAGATCAATGAGAGGAAGAGGAGGTTGGAGAACATTGACAAGATCGCCCAGTGGCAAGCTTCAGTTCTGGACTGGGAGGTATAATGAAATAATTAACACTGATGATCCTCTTTTATACTCATCCCATTATTATATTTAACAACAAAAGAGTGCCTTCCAGATGTTCAGACTTTCAGACATCCACGTAAACGTTTAGCTTATTTTCAAATACTAAAGAAAAAAAACAATTAGCAAGAAACCAGACTCTGTGTTATCCCACGGGGCAACTTTAAAGCTTTTCTGTGATGTGCTTGATAAGAAAAGTACGTCCTCTGGTGTGTTTTACCTTTTTCTCTCTCTCTCCAACCACAACAGTGTTGGAGAGATTGTTGCATTGTAGCAAAGGAAAGAGGCGCAGTATTCCCAGAAAGCTAGGCCCTTTTTAATGTGGGGAGTAAAAATTAATCTTCCCGTTGCTTACCTTAGGATTTTATCTTATAGTCAACATATCATCATAATCATCCTGCATGAAGAGGCATTTCCATAAAGATCAAGTGATTGTTGTTTTTGTGGTTCACCATCACTGACAGGTACCAAGTTTTAAATCCATGCAGTATACGTCAGTAAAACATTCATTTCCTCAAAGATTTGTGCTTTTAATGTTAGATCAAAGACAGCTTTATGAGGAGGAATCTTCCTAACTCTTCATACCTAGTATGGTCCTAAAGTAGTTCTGAATTTAGTGTTAAGATTAACATTCTAAACATCTAAAAGGTCCTCATAGCCTCAAAAACATGACATAACTGTTTCCACAGGCTGAGTACCCCTTTCTATAATGAGTAAATTGACTGTAACTGTACCAAGTACAAATGTCCTTTGAATTTGCTAAGGCTTATCTGTGTTTGTGTCTAGGGAGATGATATCTTAGACAGGAGCTCGGAGCTTATCTACACTGGGGAGTTGTCATGGATCTATCAACCGTATGGACGCAGCCAGCAGCGAGTCTTCTTCCTCTTTGATCACCAGCTGGTACTCTGTAAGAAGGTAAGCTCTCTCTTTTTGCCTTTTATTTCTAGACTGTTGGGTGAAAACAAGCTGCTAGCGCAAATAAATCCCCAGTTTGTGTTCCTCAAAGTTGTTGTATCACATGGCTGGTAGGAGTGATGCTTGAAGACAGTGTGACTTCATACAATCTCAGTGAGGAGTTGAAAATAGATTACATAATGCTGTATGAGACACACCAGTCCTCTGGGAAGACGCATTCAAAAATCCTCTTCGCATTTCACAAAATGGAGCTGTGGTAGTTTGGGCTCTAATGCACTTGGGCTGTTATCCTTCCTGTCAAACGAATGTTTGTGCTTGGCTGGACTCAACGCATGCACTGAGATAGAGACACAAATGCAGACAGACACTTAGACACAAACATGCACAGAGGCCATATAATGGCATTACCACACACACACACACAGCAAATACATCACTGCAAAGACAAACACATAGAAATATTAAGGGACACATTATCTTTCTGTTTCACAGTTAAACATCTTTGACATTAGGAATTAGCCCGACTGTTTTCCTAGATCTTTGGCTGTTCTGATTCACCGTCTGGAGTCAGCAGCAGCTTGTTTTAGATGATAAATTGCATTATTTTTTTTCTACTCTTGCATATCCAGAATCCTATAGTACATGTGTAGGGGCTCGCTCCAGCCCTAAGGGTACAGTTCAGTAAGAACATGTTCTTCTCATCTCCTCTTCATCAGCACAGGAAGTACATTTCTATTTTTCATGCTACATGAAAGACCTCTTTCCATCTCTTTATCTTCTATTCATGGGATAAATGTTGCAAAACGATTTTATGTGATTATTGTCTGTGATCATCCTGATCTAGCAAATTACCAGCCTTTCATTTACTTTGACTTTGTTTTCATTGTACAACCGAACTGAAGGCTTGTCACGTTTTGTCTCATTATCGTTGTCAACTGATGTGCTTTGGATGGAATACAGTGTGTCAGCTTTGTTTATCTCTTAGCTTAAAGAGCAGAGCAATTATTTTAGTTCATCTGCATGATTTGTGTCTTATCCAAGCGTTCGTGTTCACCATGCACTCATTTAGTCAATGTCGTTGGAAGAATCATCTGATGCTTCTATGTAGTTTAATGCAACAGTAGTTTAACAATCAGTCAGCTAATCAGAAACTAGCTAGATCGACAATTGATCTGTTTTCTAAAACACACCTAGACTACGAAATACACTAACTGAGAAGAAACAAGAGGAATGGTTTGGGTGTATTTGGTGCACATGTAGACCATTGATGGGTTTATCAATAATTTCATTTGCAAGGAGCTGATGAAATGGTCACCTTCTAAAATGAAGGTCACCAGAAACAGAATGACTTATTAGGCTTTATTAACAGCATTTGGAGTTTGATTGTAGATTTACATGAGATCAGTTGGTTGTTGCATGCAATTCTTTGCTAGTGGAAGCATACGCATGTCACGAAATCTTAGTCTGGCCTGCCAGACTCTCCCTCTGTCTATTCTACATGGAGGAAGAGTCTGGAAACTCAGAGGCAGCGAGCACCATGAGGGGCGGGACTAGCCAGCCCAAAAATAACCAATCCGAAAAAAGGCGGAAATGACGACTTATCGCACAACGCTGTAGTTTTTTAGCTGTAGTCAAAGATGGCGTCAAAGGAGCGCTGCTAACAATCTCCCTCTCATTGTTCACGCCGAGCTGCACTGCAGTTAACCCCAGCTTTTTTTACTTGTTGCTCCATTAGCACAAATAAAGGTGACACCGCGATAAAATGTGTTTTTTAGCTGGGTAAGCACCTTCCTCAGTAGAAATGAATGCACTGGGTGGCTAATGGAGACCCATCTAAGATGGCGGCCGGCCACTACAGCAGCGCCAAACCATGAGGCGTCTACGTATATATGTCTGTGGGTAGCACAGTGCAAACATCTTTCTTTAGAAGAAAGGCTTTTAGTGGTTTTTAAGACATGTCCAAGTCATTCAGAACAGAGGAAAGAGCTGCAGCGAACTCCGCGTCAGACACCATCATCGTTGTTTATGAGAAACTGAGCGTCACGGTGTGTGACGTACGCTGCTCAGTGCTGATTGGCTCGGTGAGAACACTCAGGGGGTGGGGTTATTTCAATAGGAGCGTTACCAGACCCTTTGCTTTCCATAAGAAGGCATTGGTCTGGCTGGCCAGGCTACAGTAATCTATAGGTGGAACCAGTCATTCGATGGCACCCTCACACATCATGAACGTTCTAGTCTCCTAAGAATGACCAAAACCATGCAAACATCTCTGGAGATAATCATATTCACTTGTGTGCCAAGCATTATAGAACCCCATTACATTTGAGCCTGCCACCTGGACACAGGTGTCAAACTCTATGAATCAATCCAATCCAGATTTATTTATATAGCACATTTATCAACAGCATGACAGCGGACCAGAGTGCTGAACATAAAATAAAACAGAGATAAAACAGGTGGGTCAAGGGGAAAGATTAAAATAACATAGGAGAATACAAGTTAATAGATGAACGTATAATGTGAGTAAAAAGAAATACTAAATAAAAGCAACATAAATGACAAAAAAGTCAAAAACCTAAGAGACAATAAAACCATAAAACTGATCATTCATTCATTCACGTTATAGTCCGGGCCATAGAATCAAATACCAAAAGCGATAGTGAAGTAGTGAGTTTTAAGGCCAGATTTAAACAGATTGATAGAGGGGCCTGAATGAACCAAGAGTGGCAAGCTATTCCAAAGCTTCGGCGCTGTGTGAGCAAAAGCCACGAGTCTTGTACCTCATCTTTGATCAGTCAGACTATGGTTTCACCGTCTCATGTTTATGATGCTCTTAGCAGCAGAGCAGCGTCTACTGCATTTGGGGTGGTGTCTTAACCAGAAGGCATAGGCTTCTGTCAAATAGCGTCAAAATTTTCACCTATGTGAAAACATCACGTGTGTGTAAGGTAG
This sequence comes from Aphyosemion australe, assembly GCA_006937985.1. Classification (NCBI taxonomy): domain Eukaryota; kingdom Metazoa; phylum Chordata; class Actinopteri; order Cyprinodontiformes; family Nothobranchiidae; genus Aphyosemion; species Aphyosemion australe. Next base: position 1,354,646 of record SSNS01000172.1, on the reverse strand, counting down.
CACCTAAAGGAGAAGACCGGTCTTGTCAGTGTTATGGAGAGACACATCAGCATTATTCCTGGTATTGTGAGGAACCGTAGGGTCTGACTTATGGTCACTTATGATTAGAGCGTCACAATATTTCGTCGCATTATACAGTACGTATGCATGATAGTCACATCCTGAGATGTCAGCGGCAAGTTATCTCATACTGTTCACATTGGACCCTTCTGGATGTAAAACGGTCACTTTTGTTTGAGATAGATCTTTTCTATCGTTGAAATGAGGCTTTGAATGCTGAGTTGGATGTTATTGTGCATTTCCAAGTGGTTTGACAAAACTGTGTACTGCATGTGTCTACAGTCATAATTGTATCATTGACTACGTTTACATGCAGCCAGTATTTGGGTTTGGAATAACGCCCAAATAGAGAGAGTTATCCCTGTATACATGGAACATTTAATATCCCGATTACATAGCGTCAGGACCAGGACGTACGGGCTACGTTAAGACGCAATATGCATCATTTCCTGTTTTCTTCCTGTATCCAAAGACGACAACAACAGCAGCTGCACACAGATAATGGATCGTTTGGAGCTAATACTGATCGCCTTTGCTTGCACATTGGTGCTGTTACTGACCTGGTTTCTTCATCGCTCCAAAAATATGGTGTGCTGCGTTTCGCCATGTTGAACTCTACGTGTTCACTTTCGGGTTACTGGTGCATACAAGAACTCAAAACGCCAAGGTTCCTTGAGAATACAACATGCGCAGAGCGCACCTTTTGAAAGGGTTATCCCGATACGCGTTTGCATGACCTGATATTTGGGTTAGAAAAGGGTTACCCCAGGGGTAATAACCCGGTGTTTACATGGCCTTGCGGAACCGGGTTATTGCAAATAACCGGGTTTTGAACGGGTTATTGGCTGCATGTAAACGCAGTCACTGACCCAGAAGAATGTTTTTTACCACCTGTGATACATAAAACGCCAACAGATTAATTGTCAACAAGATGGCAGGAGGGTAGCATAACTTGAAGTGCAATTCAAGTTTATCTGTTGAAAATTCCTGGATTTTTTAACATTGCAGGGTTAGAAAAGATCGCAATGCAAATTTCTTTCAGTATCATACAGCCTTAGTTTCTTCTGATAGACATTCAGGAGACTCTGATTGCACAGTGCAACTTCCTTTATCAACTTGTCTTACCCTCCCTCCCCTGAGACAGCAGTCTGGTCAGTCTTTATCAAGTCACAGACGTTATTATCACTACAACACTCACCCAATCACAGCATATGTGATTTTCATGTGACGTCAGAACCACTAGGAAACGTCCAGGACAAAACAACATTGCGCTGCTTCACCCTCCAGCCATCATTTAAATATGACAAAATATCTGGTAGTTGTGGAGCGGCCGCTTCTGTCAGTGCGGCCCAGGGCAGCTGTGGCTATATTATAGCTCATCATCACCAGCGTGTGAATGGGTGGATGACTGATTCTGTTGTGAAGCACCTTGGGGGATTGTAGAACCCTAGAAGGTGCTATACAAATACAGGCCATGTACCATTTATAGCTGTGTTTTTACAGGATTTCATTGGAAAGAGAAAATCCAAAAAGAAGTGAATCGTGAGTTTGTACCCTTGAAGTGCTTCCCTACTAGTTGTTGGTTTTAGCATACTTGTTAACGGGTGACCTTCATCCGGTAGTGAAACTGTCCCACGAGACACAAAAACAGAACTGTCCCCCAACCAGCCACACCCCTGTGGCTTCTAGAGCTCCTCAGCCTGGCCCGTATAACACAGCTGTCTGCTGGTCACGTCTCAGTGACATGGAAACACATACAGCACGGCTATGTGAAAATTGCTTCAATGCTACAATTGCTAGCTAATATGGAACCGTCAGCTAAACAGACTCAAAACATTTCACCTTAATGTTAGTGTTTTCTCACAACTTTTAACCACTTTAACACATCTTATTAATCTGATATCAGCCTCCTTCATCCACACAAAGTCTTTTAGGCTTGCTTTACTTGTTCTTCATCATCATCACAGTGTCATTATTTACCATCCAGATTAATAATACAAGTAGCTGTTCATACCTTAGAAAGCTTACATCCTGGCAGTATCTCTACAAGATACAACACAAGATGTCACCGATCTGGAGATCTGGGAGAGACATCGCCATTTTCAGGGATTTAAATAAAGCTGCCATGGCAGAATGAGTCCACAAATGAACAGTTTGGCTAAGGTGGATAAGTAACACATTAGTCAACTGTTGCCCATCAGGGTAGCAAGTCAGTCATGTGAATGAAAACAATGAACAAGCTCTTTCATTAAGTTGAGGTTCTTCCAGTTCCCCAGGTCTTTCCCCACTTGACCATGTCTAAGATCAGCCAAGACATCAACTCTGATTCAGTGATGATGTGACAGATTAAAACAGCTCATGTGTGAAATGGTTCCACGTTGAATCACCACTGATAATCCTTCCTTGGGAGGTACCACACCCAACCGACATTGGACCGACAGCGTGGCTGTCCTTCTGACTCCATTATCCATATGTAATCATTGCAATCCATTCATAAGATCTTTCAGCGATGGACATTTCTTTTAGTTTCGACATACATAAAACAAAACGGCACAGGTTGAATACAAATCTGTCTGGCCCAAACTGAACTGTGCAGTGGAGTGACAGGACAGGATGTAGTGTACTGTTGTTGCTGGTCACACATTAGCCAGTGATGGATGGGTAGTTTAACAAATCCAGAAACTCTAATGCACAGAGAGGATTTACTGAGAAATACCGTTTTCTGAAATGTGTGGAATGTGTTTGCGTGTTTGGGCAGCAGATGGAATGGGTTGTATAAGACGTTCTCTGAGGATAGCAGAAGAGAAATACTTGTTGACAGCGCTAAGGTTCAACACACACAGACACACGCTTACAGACATGTTGTTTTGCTCTTCACCAGGACCTGATACGCAGAGACATCTTGTACTATAAGGGTCGAATCGACATGGATCGTTACGAGGTCCGGGAAGCCATTGACGGGCGGGACGACGACTTTAACGTCAGTGTGAAGAATGCTTTTAAGTTGTACAACAAAGACAGCGAGGAGATACACATCTTTCTGGCCAAAAAGCCGGAGGAGAAGATCCGCTGGCTCAGGGCCTTCCACGAGGAGAGGAAGATGGTGCAGGAGGATGAGAAAATTGGTAATCACACTCTTTCTACTCTCTTGTTGTTTTTCTGCCACTGACAGTTTTAGAATTGCATAATATTTTTATTTTACTTTGAAAAGTGAAATCGAAACGTCCTCATCCCAGCTAAAAGATTGCATTGTGCTTTTTATGACCTTTACATTTCCGTTGTTTAGGTTTTGAGATCTCTGAGTATCAGAAGCGACAGGCAGCCATGACAGTGAGAAAGGTGACCAAACAGAAAGGTGAGGCAACAAGAAGATATCAGGTGATTTCCCCTTTTATTTCCCAGCTGGCGTGCTCTGTCTTCTCATCGCTGTTTACTCTCTTTCTTTAACCCGCTCTCCTTTTTTACTTTCCACACCCTGTTTTAACACACACGTTGTTTATGAATGGATCTATGCACCAACTTAACTAGAACACTCTTTTTGCTACACTCATTTATTTATTTTCTTCCCTTTGAGCCACCGGTCGGTCAGCCCGTACACGAGAATGACTTGAAACGAGAAGTGAAGCAGATGTTAAGCATCAATGAAAAGACAGAGGGCTGTTTGCATGTTGTTTAGAGGGTGACACCAGCATTCAGGACGTGTGGCTCCTGCGTCATGCTAGTCTTCAAGCCATCAAGGCTAATTGTCACTGCAGCTGTTTGGGCTTCATTCTCTCACTGAGTTCAGGTGGTTGTTGACATGTGTCCCTAAGTCGCTCTTACTCATTTAACTCAGACTAATAATAATAATAATTTGAGGATGTGATATGAAAGGTTTAAATACCCTCTTCCAGCTAGCTCAGTAACAGAAGAACAGGTCAAACAAGCTATTTAGCATGCTAGCTCCTGACGAGACACATCCACTCTGCTGGTATCATCCTTTAATATTTAGTCGTTTTAATTGCTAGGCTACAGTAGATGTTTGTACATTTACCATTACTGATGTTCTTGCCAGATTCACAATAAGCATGACCATCCATTAAGGTATTAATGAACTAATGACCACTGCTGGGATGTTCTCTCTGACGTTAGGAGCCCCCGTAGACGTCTGTGGGAACTAAATGTTGTGTGTTTCTAAGTGCTGTATGTGTACGTGGCTGGCACAAGGTGAAGTACTTTCTTGAATTTCAGATTCATTTATAGATTTCATCTTGAGAAAGAGGGCCATGTTGTATGGACATGGTTTGAAAATGATAAAGGTATATATGCATCAGAGTTTTCCTTAGAGCTAGCACAATAATAAGATGCCATGGCAACTGCTAAGCAGCATTGGGAGGTGTTGTGTTTTAACGTTGGCACTGGAGCATGCGATCACTGTCCAATCTGTTTACAAGCATTATCTTGAACCATCCAAGATAAACAGGCTCTACTAACACCAACAGACCCAACCTTTCTCACAGAGAAAACAGTGTCTGGATAAAACATATTGAACAGAAGACGCTGTTTCTCATCCTTCTTTTCCTTATTTTGTCCCCAAGATGCCATGGCAACTTTTGAATATCTCATCCTCAATAAACCTATTTCTTAATTACAGTAGCGTAGTTGTGATGCTTGTAGACCGTAGCTGAAGCACATCGTAGACTAGCAGCTTTCCGTTGGCTCTGGTGTTGCTGCTCCTGTCTTTTAAACGGTGCTATTCAAACAAACGCGCAGTTAAACACGGAAGAGCGGAGTCCAAACGGCTGGCGTCGTGGCGCTTTTTGGTGTAACGTTGGTTCTCCTGTTTTGCTGCTACAGCGTTTGACTGAATAGCACCTCCATCCTCCCTTGTGTCATCACTACAGCTGAATGTGCTCCAAACCCAGCTCTCATCGTATGATCAGACTGTGTCACATCTGAGGATTAGTGTGCAGGAATGTAAACAGAAGGCTCATTTTGTGCGTCTCCGTGCCCGTGTTCTGTGGAAGCATGACTCAGTGTTGTGTTGCTGTGCCTGGTTCATATGAAATTCTGACGATGTTTCTTTTTTGCTATCTGCCTCCCTCCTTTTGTCTCCTCTGCTTTGTGCCCCTTGCTCTCTTTCCCCGCGCCTGCTTTCCCAGGTGTAAACAGGTGCACGCCCCCCTCATACCCGCCCCCACAGGACCCCCTCAGCGCGGGGCAGTATGAGGTAACGGAGGACATGGCACAAGGAGAGGTTTTTGAATTCAGTCAATCCAAAAGAGGCCAGGCGCCTTTCTGGCAGAATTTTAGTCGATTAGCTCCATTTAAGAAATAGAGAAACAGACTCTTCTGAAGGACCTGCTATTTTTCTTAGAAGCACTAAACACTGGATAATTCTGTCCCACGATGAAGAAATTACAGAAACCACACACACACAAGAGACTTTGAAGTCAAGGACCAATGTTGTCACACCCTTTGACTGGAAACACCAAGAGGACTAAAGACTTGGATTTAACATCTGAGAGGAAAAAAGAACCACACGTTGGTATTTGTTAGTAACGTTCTTAGTTATCACGCTTCTCCAGCTGACTCATGAACTCTTTCCCCTTGGATTCTGCACACTCACGCCATCTGAATGTTCTGGAGTTACTGAGATTGTTTGGTTTTTAATTCACGATGTGGACAACAGAACCCCTACCAGGTTGTTTTTCGTTGTGTGACTGTGCCCAGAAGCTGAGACGTGGCTGTGCTGCTATGTGAGACTGTTTTGTTCTTCTGAATGTGAGACTGACGGATGACGACCTCAGCTGAGGGATGTGTTGTGTTTAAGGACCTGCCGGGCTCAACTGTCAGACGTAAATCATCATTAACACCACTGATCAGCTCATCTCTGCTCCACTGATGCCTCCATCTGGATCTCCTTCCTCTCATCACATCACCCTCATTCTTCTCTTACATCTTTTTTTTTTTTTTTTACAAAGTCTGGTGTCAAGTCTTCCCTTCTTACTCTGCATCCTTCTCGTCCTCTATCTCCTGATCCACCTGCTCAGCTTTTTGTGAGTCAGTGGCTCTCAGAGGAGGATTTTCATTCTTCTGGAAACCTGCCATTGGCCATGATATGATGGGTCAGGGAACAAATCAATAGGGTATTTACATCCTTCCACCAACCGCTCGTGACAGGGTATTCACATCCACGCTCTGTGCGTTTCGTCTGACGGCGAGCTGAAACATCTGGGAGCAGGAGATAGGCGGGTTATGGTCCACCTCTCACCAGGGTACCCCCTCCCTCCTCGTAGCACTGTGCTGGCAGCTCACTGGGTGTTGGGAAACATGGCAGCCTACCTCCAGGAGCAAGCATCGGCCAAGGTGTAAAGTCTGATTTTCACGTCGACCCCAGACAAAAAGACTTTATGCTTCTGTTGTGATCACACTGTAAAAAATACTTTGTTTGCTGTCATCTCAGTTCGACTGATTTATGTTTGTGATGTTTGGAAAATGAGCGAGGACCCAAACCGACACAAGGAGAAACTTTCCGTTAAGCCAGTATTCCAGAAAACAAATTGAGTTTAATTAGTAGCATACAGGTGTTCTCCTGACGGGTTCCACACCTGGACTCGTGTCTTTTCCCACGTCTGATCCGTGTTCTGCCAGTTAGCGCCAGCACTGGAAAGTCATTTAATAAGAGACTGTGGCCCGATCCGATTGATTTGTTTAATCACCAGAGTCCCTGAGGCTGCTGTGTGTGTGCGTGTGTGTGTGTGCGTGCGTGTGAGACTCCACCTCCTGCTGAGGCGTTTAGCTACGAGAGAATCCAGGACCGAGGAGGAGCTCTCCTCTGTCATCATGAAGGTGTTTTCTACTCTTGGAATGTGAGAGTCCGTGCTGCGTGATCATCGTTGACCTCAGAACGTTTGTGTTGAATTCTTTCACCCGACGGACTTTTACACTATGACAACTAGTGCAATGTGATCCATCCTTATAAATCCTCACTATTCACTACAATGTGACATGAAAGAGTTGAATATTGTTGTTTGTTTGCCTTCTAAAGGCCTTATAAGCTACTGGAGGAAACCCACCTCAGAGTTGTGTAGCTCCTGCTCTGTTCCACTAAGGCGTGCTGAGGGGTGGGTGAGTCGGCTGCTGCTGTGGGTAGAGATGCTCCCAGTGAGATTGTTTGGGAAGATAATTCTCTTGCCTGGCAAAGCAAAAAGCTATGGTTCCCAGGCCATGACAACCTCAGGTCCCACCTGCCTATCCCTTACTCCACCCTACGAATCCTTACGCAACACCACCACCAACACACACAGTCGCACAATCATGCCCACTTGCTGGCCCGTTCTGCTGCGGAGAAGAGAGATGCTATCTAACAGTGCCTTCCAGCATTCCACTAGTGATTATCTATTCAGTTTCACTGGCAGATTTGAATTAGTCATGTATTTTCCCTTCAGTGCATTTCTTCCTTTCTCTCTCTCTCTCTCGTTCACGCTGGGATTTCCTCGTTCCGCCGGTGCGCGACACCCACTCGGACAGAAACTCAGAGGTCAGACCTTCTCCACTCGAGCAGATGCCGTGTCGTCTGACCGGAACACCTTATTTTATGTCACGCGTGCACAGCAGCTACTTTAATTGCACAAGACGACGTTCACTCTCATTTCAGACGTGTAAAAGCTTCATCTATTTAACTTGCTGAGAGACCATTTAATTTGAATAATTAGCAGGAGACAGATTTACATAAGTTAGGTTAGGTTTCACATTTTAACCTGTATTATTAATAGTGAGTGACGAATCAAAAGAAGTCATCTATTTTAACTTTATCAGCTACAGACTGTAAATACTGTACAAAGAACAGATCATATATTTGGATATTGGTATTTTGCGTTGGAGACGAATGTTGTTCCAGTTCTAGCGTGCGGTAGACCTCAGTACCAGGTAAATGCATGCTTGTGGCATCCAATATTTTGCATGAGACTTAAGGCAACTCTTACCAGATCGTTTAGTTTCATTGAACTTCCACTTACGTTTTCCCAGCCACACCGGAGGCGGAGCCATTTATTTGTGAGCCCATGACATCTCACTGAAGGGAGTCGTTTTCTCTGTCCACCTGTATCCTGCTCATCGTGTTTTTATTTATTGTCCTTTAGAGCAGAATACCACGTTCTCCACGTCTGATGGGTGGTATAAACTGTAACAGAAATGTAAAACCTTTTCTTTCCTTCCTTGTTACACTGTCGAGCTGCAGACTGCTGGTTATTTTTAGAGTGCCAACATCATCATCATCAGCGGAGGCAAAACGGGTATCATTTTTTTATGACAACAGAGAACCAAATAGGAGCTAGCTGTGATCCTGGGTGTTTTTGTGTATAAATTAGTAGTGGAGCTACAGAAACCTCTAGATGAGCTAAAAATAAATATAATCCACACAGAACTTCATTGAAATTCATATCATGCTCTCGTTTAAGGGATGAAGTACAGTGACTCTTCTATTTATTGACAGCAGTATTAAGTTGTTTTGGGCCAAAATGTTTAAAAATGTATATATTGGGTTTATTTTATTTTTTATTTTATTATAATAACTAATCTGATTGTCTACTAGCCAAGAGGACAGGGTTGTTGTTTTTTCTGTCATTCCTTTTGTTCCTTCTCATTTAGCCTCGCAGCAACTTCAGTCGGAGCTCCTAGTTGATCATCGGGTCGTGCGTTGTTTCAGAACGGTCTTCTACCAGCCATGTTCATGTGGTGTTCAGCAACAACAAGACTCATCCCTCATTGTATATTACCATCTAGTTTGAGGTCTGGGTTTATTTTTATTTCTTTGAACGTTTTACTCACAGTATTTACATCCTTTAACACCATATGCAAACAGTTTTTCTTTCTTTCTTTCTTGCTGGCCTTTATTTGTTGTAGAAATGAAAAACCTGAAAAATAATGCCTATTCAATCCAGAAACTGTGAATGGGAGAGTGGAGATGTCAACTGTATGTACATTATATGTTTTGATGTATTCAGAAGCACTGGGAATATGTTGTACTTCGCTGTAAAAAACAAAAAAACAGAAAGAAATCCATATCTGATATAGCTGTACTTTTGTTGAAAATAAAACCTCTACAGAACGCCGTGTCGGTGCATCGGTGCATGTGTGGCCGTGGGAGCATTGTGCCCCGTTTCCTGTCCAGTGTGACGTCATTTCCTGTTTGTTGGAGCCATTCCCAGCAGTCTGACACATTAACTCCAGGATGCATTACAAAGGGAAAGAATAAAGGGCATGAGTTAACATCAGCACGTCACGAGATAAATGAATAAACCTCCAGCCACAACTGGTAGCGGCGTAGAAGCGCGCTGTGATGAATAAGTAATGAGAGTTACGCAAACGTTTCTCCCACTTGGCCGCGCTCAAGTGCAGGCTGTTCACTCCGCTTCCTGATGTTTTGAAGTCCAAAGATGCAAGATTGTTTGCTTTTTTTTTCTTTCTTCCTGGCGAGATCTGAGGCATCCTGGTGTGATGCAGACAGCCTGTGTGTGCATGTGTCTCTGCAGTAAGTGGGAGGACATTTTGATTGTGTCAAGTCACCTGTGAAAAGGGAGAGAGCTGAAGCTGATGCAAAAATGGATCAACAGATGATCAAAACTGCTCATTAGAAGGCTCCAGGGGGAGCTGAAGATGGTGTGCGGTGTTACTGTGGCCTCTAGTGGTCAGTGCTGGTGTTGCACCTGCAACATGGAGCCCCTCTGGATGATCCAGTCTACACTCCATCAAGTGAGCAGCACGGGGGGAAACGGCTCTGGTCACAGATCAGACAAGTTCAGAGTTGTGATGTTTCAGATAATTCCTCAGGATCAGAGGAATGTCCAAACTGTCCACTGCAGGGTCCTTATTAGCAAAGGGGAGACATCTTCTGATCATCAGTCGAGCCTGTGACATCAGTGTTTTGGGACAAACTGAAAAAGAAGAAGAAGAAGTGAGAAACGAGGATGAAGTGTTTCATTACAATGTGACAAATCTCTCAGTCTCACCTCTCGCTTTGAGCAGCAGAAGCAGAGCTTCGTTCTGCTTGGTCGTTTTATCGATGATGAGCGTAGGTAAGAACACGTCCGCTCCAAAGTCTATGAGAAGCTGAATGTACTCGACCCCACAGCCGTACCGGAGACACACCTCCAGAACCGTTTTGGGCTGCTTGATCCTGGCCAGCATCTTCCCATCCGTGCAGTTGTAGTTGGGGTTGGCCCCATGAAGGAGCAGCAGCCTAAAGCAGTCCAGGTGTCCGTACACAGCTGAGAGGTAGAGGGGCCCCCTGCAGGCTGTGGCGTTGGAGGCCCAATCGGGAACTCTGGGTCTGACGTCCACCTCAGCTCCAAACAGCAGCAGTTCTCTGAGCACGTCTACGTCCCCCTCTCGGGCGGCTGTCAGCACCGGGGAGCAGTTATTGTACTGGCTACCGTTCGGGTCGGCACCAGCTTTCAGCAGGGCAACCACACAGTCCAGATGTTTCCCACTGACAGCTGTGAACAGAGGCGTCTGGGCCTTCACGTCCAAAACGTCCACCTGGGGTCAACAAATACATGTTGTGCGATTATGATTCAGTGTTTTAAGAGCAAGCATGAAAAGCCAGGCAAACAGCATGATTAGAGTCAGGATGTCGGGTTGGACGTCACGAATCATCACACTCATTCACATCAGCCTGTTATCTCCACTTTTACAGAATCTCTGCACCCCACAACCCCTGGAGCAGAAAAGTACCAGAAACTAAAAGGACTACGTGAAGTAATTAAAACACTAGATTTTATTTTAACTTCTGTCTTCTGGAAAGTTATTTTCTGTACATGACTGTCATGTTTTGATTTAACTTATGCTTTAAAGATCCAGCTACATCTGATAGACGAACTAATCATATGGAAGTAGGTAATCTGGTCATCGCGTCATCAGATTAAAGCTGACCGCAGACACACTGTTCATGTTTTAGAAGTCTGTCTGAGTCCAATCATCCACACATGTACTCTGGATAAAGTTGAACCTGTGTTTAATCACTGACAGTTAAAAGATAATGATTGATCCTGCAGCATCCTCAGCACCTCCTTGTGATTTCAATGGGGCAAGAGGTGTGCTACTCCCTCAGTGTCCAGTAGGGGGAGCTCCACAGCAGAAAACTGCAGATTCACCAGTTACTCAAGAAAAGGGATAGAAAGTCTGTTTTGGTCAAATCAAAAATTCAACTTTTCCTGTCATTTCTTATTCCTCATTGCTAACACACACATTTAAATATAATAAAGTACGCAGAAAAAACATTTCTGTCTCTAAAATGAAACAACCCCACGTGCAGCAGTAGTGGCCTCCCACCCTAAACATCAAAACAAAAAAGTCCTAGCATTGCCTCGCCTCTGCTCCAAGTTCCAACAGCAGCTCCAGGCACCTGAGGTGTCCAAGCGCAGCAGCAGTACGGAGAGGGGTCACCGGGACCCCCCAGCCACTCGGTGTATTGATGCACAGCCTGTAGATCTCCTGAGAAAGCAGCTGAGAGAGCAGAGAGACGTCATCACTGCTCACAGCGTTGTTTAAGGCCTGACACAGCTCGCCGTCCTGGTCCTCCTCCTTAGGCTGCAGCAGGGAGAAGATCTTTGAAATGTCCATCAGACTGGTGCTGGTGGTTTGTCCCTGTGCCATACTGCAACCCCAGGAGAGAGGAGATCAGAACATTGCTGTGCCGGTGAGCGATCATTTCAAACATCTACAGGAGTTACCTGTAACATGACACCTACCTGAACTTGTTTTGATTTCCCAAGATGTTAGAAAGTCCTAAAACACCATCATAGGTCAGGAAGGAAAGAGATGTCCTCCAAGGTGCGCGTGGAGCTTCTACAACTGCTATGAGCTGTGAAAAGTGCTGTGTGATTGTGTGTGTGTTACTGACAATGGGTGCCAGAGCTTCATTTTGGGGGGTGGGTTGGGGGCTAATTTTAGGCCACATGGGGGCCAGGCTAAACTTCCATTCTGGGAGAGCCAAGGCTCAGGTTTATAATTAGAAAGGTGATAGAGCTGTGACACTGTGATCAGTGTGCATGACTTAGACTGAGCCCAAAATAACAACGTAAGAGAAAAAACACAGCAAATCCACTCAGGAGTCTCCGTTACAGTTCAGGATGTTTAAGTCAACAACATTTCATGATTCTTGAGTGGGAAATCTAAATATAAAACTACAGTTGTAATGATGCTTTGCTGTGTTTTCTGTTGTCATCCTAATTCCTGCAGTTTTAGAGTCAGCTGTGTGGCTGTCTGCAGCTTTAGAAGAGAATCCACTCAGCTGTTCCTCTGCCAAACCCACCCATGTCTTCTCACTGTCCCGAGTTCAGACAGCAGGTTGAGACACACTGCATTCCTTCAACAGATGGCAGACTGACAGATTGCTGGCATTGTTCAAACACATGACGAGGCCTCGCTTCTTTTATTACCCACACAAAATGATCGTGCACATCTGAGATTTTCTTAGTATACAAGCTTCCTGAAGCACTTTCCAAAGAGCGGTGACTAAGTAAAAGCTGTCAGCAATTACTTAGTCACCACATTTTTACACAGCACACACACTTTGATCACACACACATCTTCATGCTGTTGTTGACACTTTGCCATCTATTTTTTCACATGTTTATTTTCTAAAATCTAGATTTTACATTGCTGGAATACTTTTAGCGTGTCTGCTCTTATGAAAGCTTTTCATAAATCAGCACCAACACTGAGTTGCAAACAGATGTGTTCCTCCTCATTTTTGACTTGTTAAAGCAGAAAGCACAGGTGTAACTAATTACATTAAATGCATCTCCTCTCTGTTCAAAGGGTTCCTGATGAGACGTGCATTTCAGTTTACATGCACGCCATAAGAGCTCTGGAGCTGCTAATATAACCCTGGAGGGCATGCAGACGTCATTACTGCTATTACTCCCAGATTAAACTCTTCCTGCTGGGATTATGGCCACATTTCATGGGAAAGAGGCACCTGGCATTTAAGATGTTTCACACATTTTCAATAAAACAAATATAGTTCATAAATATTAAAGAGAAAAGGCTTGGTGTTGTTTTGTGCGCTTGTTGAAATTCCCCTCTCGACCACCAGGTGGCGTTGGAGGCGCGCTGGAAGCAGGAAGCGCGCCGGTCATAAACAAGATGGGAAAACCATTTTCTCACTGGCTTCTGTTGCAGTAATTTAACTGTAATTAAATCCCTGGAAGTTGTCGTTGGATTAAAACAGTAAAAAAAAGCAACATCTTGTTTAGTTTTAGCCATAAAGGCCGTGTTTGCGCCAAAAACAGCAAGTTTTTGACGCCATATTGCCGTTGCTAGCTGGCAACAACTACAAAATGAACGAAGAAGAAGCTTTTAAGAACTACTGCAGCGCGATGCTTTTGCGTGTCCGACACAAGCAGACGTGTCCTGGAAGGAGGAGGACGAGCAGCGAGGAGGACGGATGGGAGTCGGACTTCAGAGGCAGATCCGTCCAGCAGCCTACTAGCGTCCCCCTGCAGCTCCTGCTGAGGATGAAAACTTTAAATGAGAAGCTGAGACGATTAAAGCTTTATTCTGTAGCTTTATCTGCATCTGCTGCTGTAAAGATGGAGGAAGATGTCATTTGATGTGTTTAATCATGGCGGCTGGCTGCTGAGGAGGACTTCCGGGGTCCCTGTGTCTGCAGGGCGTGTGATGATGATGATGATGAGGAGGAGGCTCCACTGGCCTTGACTACTTTTATCAGAGGAGGAAGACACAACTGCAGCTCCAAACACCGAAGGCCAGACTCAACAGCAAGTTCAGTGAGTTGATCCGAGTTTAGCGGCCTTATTAATATTTATGACAGTTTGAGTGTTTAGACTAATTGTCTGATTATCCTCTCCTCTGTTTCAGGATTAGGCTGCTTTTAGAGGAGCTGCTGCCAAATCTCCCTGAGCCTCCCGATGCCCCTCTCAGGATTTGGGAGGAACTTCTTCTGGTGAAAATATGCGGGTCACAGCAACCTGGGGTTGCCTTAGCAACCACTAAAGAACGTGGAGTTGCCCTGGCAACAGATGAAATGAGGGGTTACCCTGACAAAAACGCTCCTGGAGCTCATTTAACAAATCCTGGCTGTCCTTTTTGCAGACGGATAGCTGCAGACGTGACAGCGCACCACCGTGTTAATAAAGTGAAAGGTACGATGATGACGTGGCGGAGTCAAACATATCCATACCTCTTTATTTCCAAACACAGCCCCAGCCACGCTCACTGCTCAGGCACATAGTGTTTACGCGGACAACGCTGAATTACTGTGTCGTCCGTGTCTAGAATTTGCTCCGAGTACATAAAAAGACAAGCTAACAAGGTCAGTACAAAACATCAATTTATTTTCTTCTTGCCGTATTAAAGTTAAACACACAACAACACGTTCCAAAGCAAATGCTCCTGGCCCTTTTCCCAGTTGGGGCGGTCACTTTGAACACTGTAAACATAAAACAACTTTGTAGTTAACTTAGCAATTAAAACAATTTGACTTTATATTGGCACAAAAATACACAACAGCCATGGCAGCAGGCATGCACTGCAGAAGACGGAAGTACACGGAGCTATCTAAGGGGGGTAATATTATTTAGACACTTCTGCATCATTGCATTGACACTGTTTAAGGTTGATAAACTACTATATGGTTACATGTAAACACAGACAACAAAATGACATCACTATATCCATAATCAACTGTTCCTAAACAATCCCTAAAATTGGTTTACTGAGCGGAAAACATCCTGAAGCACAGAGCTTTTATTTCAGTCATGTGAGCGGCGTGTGCACGGCTGATCCCAGACCAGTGGTTTGGGGGAAGTTGTCTTTAAAAGCAGCAGAAGCTGAAGGTGTGGGGTTCTACTCATCTGGCTTCCTTTTGGGCTTCTTTGGGTTGCGTGAGCGGCTCTTGGCCTTGCATAGCGGACAGATGGGAGCGTTACGATGGATCTGCTGGTGGCAGGACAGGCAGGCCTGGAGAAGAAACATCACGCCATGTTGGAAGGAATCCACTCACACAAGTTCAACTTCACTAAGTGTGTTTGTGTCGGACATTTTGGATGCCCCTGGGTGCGTGTGTGTTCCTTTTATATCTGGCTGGTGCAGCAGCTGTCTCAGTAAGCACTATTTTTGTTGTTTGTTTTTTAAATGTGTGTCCTTACAGCTGTCCGTTTCATAAAAAGATACGTTTATGTGTGTCTGTTGTGCTTTTAATCCGACGCCGGTCTGTGGGACGTTTAAGTTTATGGGGCATCTGTAAAGTTTATCCTCACAGAAATAGTTCTGGTTACTCTGAGCAGGGTGCTGCACAAAGCCAGGGAGTCGTTTGGCTAGGCTCTTCTATTTGGCAAAGTCAGAGGTTAGCGTGTCAGGATAAACAGCCAACAAGTGTGTGCATATCCTGTTAATAAAATGGTTATCAGTGATGTGATTGGAGTAGTCGTTTCAGTCGTAGCTCTACTGTTGTAAGTGAGGTGGTCTGCTTCATCTCTGCAGCGTTGTCTGCTACGATTCAGGAATAGTAAACAAAGTCTGTCACCAGCTGCCAACAATTTGTGCAAACAAAGTGTCACAACTACTTCTGCAACAAACCCGAGAGCAAAGAAAGAGAGGCTGACCAAAACTACTAAACTCACCTCAGCTCACAGCTTTAATCTGAATTCCTTCCTCCTTCACACATCTGAGACGAGAGGACGTCTAGCCCCGCCCACAGCTTCGGTTTTATCAGGGAGCTCAGATCAGACGTTACTTATTAACTCAGGAGATAAAACTTGATTCGTTCTGATCTAAAAAGAAAGTCTCGTTTCTTTGTTTAACAGTAAATAGATGTTATTGAATCAGTGATCCGTCATCAGAGATAAAACAGGAGAAAACAAGCCCTTATAATCATCGACATTAATCTGCAGGAATGATGAACAAACGGAGCTGACTGACGGAGATCCTCGGCTCACTCAACTCCACAAATCCAGGAGCTGGAAAAACAGGAATGAATGAGTGGTGGAACCAACGAGCGCCACAGTCCCGTTTTACCAGAACCTCAAAACTTAAGGGGGAAAAAAGAAGACGTACTATTCCACCTTAAACGTTTGTTTTGACTGTTTCCTCCCAGAAGAAGACGATCCTGCAGATCAACATCTTCCATGCACTTGGCAAAATAAAACGTCTGGCCTTGAGAAAACACCCTACACGCCAGCCGAACCAAACTTTCCTGCACTGCGTTTACGTTTTCGTGCAAATGCACCATCAGAATGCTCTTGCAGGCGTGCACAAACTCACAGATAACTAGCGCCGCTCACGTGCGATAACCAAACGTGCGTGTCTGTCGCCTATTGTTTCTGCAAACACAAAAGATGTGCAAACATTTTTCGGAGAATACATCTCGACATGCCGTAGCAGGCAATGCACGAGTGTCTCTGAAGGCTGCATTCCATTTAGGGGAAGGTTCTGTGCATGCTGGCTCATTGTTAAAGATGTTTAAAGAGGTCTGTGACAAGTCAAACCGCCTAAAACCTCAGGGTCTCTCAGGTGGAATTACCGAGTGGTGATCGCAGGTCATTAGAAATAAGAAATGAAGATATTCCATCACATAAAAGCATTCCTGGATTAAACGGGTGAAAACTCATTAATTTGATCAAAAATCAGCTATAATCTACAATTTAGAGATATTGTAAGTTTACTAAGAGTAGTCGGCCAAATACGTGTCATCGGGTGCAGCGTGATTGATTAACGACGGTTTAAACCGTTACTGAGACTCTGACAGGATCATCACCTCTGAGTCAACACCAGTTAGGATTTATTCAGCTCCATGTTTTCACTCATCAGGTAGTTAAAACCACCACCATTTATTTTAGCTTCATAAAGAGAACATTAGGTCCCATGGTGTGATGGGGCTGGGCAGCATGGACCAAAACGTATACCTCCATATTTCTGATGTGTCCAAACGTTTAGAGACGAGGGACAAGTGAGCCTCCACAGTTTTAATCTTTAAATCAAAATAAGAAAATATATTTTTATATGATTATTTGTCGTGTGATATTTTAATGTGTATTTTCTTCTCTGTAGAAAAGGATCTGTACAAGTTATGAGACATAAAAGGATGTCATCTTTACAAAATAAAAGCATCAGACATCCTGGGTGTCTTTTTAGTGTCAAATAGAATAAAATAAATACAACCGAGTCCATTCTCAGCACAATGTTTGGTCATAACGTCTTTTTAAGAAACAATGTAGTGGCGGGACAAGGTTCTACTATTCTCAAATTACACTCAAGGGCCAAACAATCCCTTAGAGGGCCACAAATAGCCCCGAGGCCACACTTTGAACACACCTGTATGTAAAGGTGATGACTCGTAGCTACCATAACACCAACGCCTAGCTCGGAGTCTAAAAGTGACATGTTTGTGTTTGCTCAGCGGTGGCGGCCATCTTTAATTCGACTGACTCAGTTACCTTCATGGGAGGAGGCTGCTGTCTGAAGGTGGCCGTCTGCCGGGCGTCCTGCTTCCTGGACACCTGAAGCTGCTGTGCAGCTGCTGCTGCAGCAGCAAGGGATTCTGGGATAGCAGGCTCATGTGGCTCCTTCTGCCACTCTGCTTTCTGCTTCTCGAAGTAACTGTTCAAAACCAAAGGAAGAGAATAAAGCCGTCAGTCGTTTATTAGCGCTCACGAATCTCATTAGAGCCGATTTATCATCATTTAAAGCAGATCGTTAAATCAAGAGCAGCAGAGAAGTTCGCTTTGTTTTCTTCTAATCTGAGCTAAAGCTCCAAGTCATTACAAGATTGGTGTGTGTGTGTGTGTGTGTGTGTGTGTAGGGGAGGGCTGGGAAAGAAATGTGGCCTTGGACTTTATGCATGACTGGCTCTTTTTCAAAGATAAAAAGAGTGATATCCCATTTCATTACCCTCTCTGGTTCCTCTCAGAATAGTTCTGGGGTAGAGTCCGACTTTGAGTGTTCACAGAACACATTTAATGACATTTCCTGTGAGCACGATCAACCAGCCCGCCAAAAGCTGTCTGCATTCCTAACGAGCGAGCAGCACCATCTAAACGTACACAATCTGAGTTTTCTGTTTAATAAAACTCTGCTCCATTCTGGGTTTTAGCTCCACCCCCCCCCCCCACCACCACCACCCAGAGGTGTGGAGTGTTCATTTTTCTACTGATATGTCACTCTAACATCCTGAAACAGACTCAACAGGCCTTCGAGGTGTGATTTCATTTCCTTCAGATCTGCTCCATCAGTCCCCGTCATGCATAGCAGGCGTTTATTATCAGGCACAATTACTCAAGACATGTGCAAATGATGGTTTTAACATGTCCCTTCACAAATCCCCCTGCTCTACTCCGACGAGCGAGGGAAGGGGGACCTACCAGGGAAACAACGCCACGGAATACGACCGGCAGCTTTCTAAGTATGTTTTATACTCGGGTAATACTAAGGAGCTCGCCACCAGGACGGGACGGGAAGGGCGGACGAGAAGCACCTGGCCAACGATGAACTCATCACCCGAGCCTCTACACAATCACGTACGGCCAAACGGGGGAGTCAGCCAGCCAACAATGCTGTAAGCTCACAGAGACGCTCAGAGCCAGGCTTCTAATTGCAACCAAAGGTTGTTTTTTTTACTCTGGAGGGGAAATAAATGCTCATTTAGAAGGCATGTTCCATCCTAACAGAAATATGTCTCAGTAAAGAAACAGATCTGCTTCACCTGCAAACTGGAAAACCAGGCTGAAATTCCAAAGGAGAATCCAATAAACACTCAGGGATGATTGTTGTGTGAGGGGTGCACTGAATGCAGTTTTTGGCGGATCACCGATCTATCGGTGCACCCCTAGTTGTGCATTTACACAAATAACCAGGAAGTTCTCTGGTGCTGGAAAGACGACAATTTGCCTGGAAAAAGTCAAAATCTCCAGGTCTGAAGGTTGAAATTTACAAGAATAAAACTGATGGGCCCAATCCCAATACTCCCACTGCGCCCTTCTGTGTGGAGTGCACTTAGAGGAAGTAGTACACAGATGTGCCGATTGGGACAGGGAGCATTGCGTTATTAACGATTATTTGACTAAATTTAAATTCATTGCTGTCCACATTAAATCTTGGTCTAAATTCAGAGCATTAATAAATATCATTAATCGTCTTAAAATGAACTTCTCTCATTTGAAAATACATGTTTTCAGAAAAGGCACTTGAGCCATTGCTCCGCCCTCTTCTCAAAATTCCCACTCAGCAATGGATTGTGGGTAATACCCTTGCCCGAAGTCGATGCGGACTTGGGCGAAGTGCGGATTAAGGGTGCAAAAGGGGCGTGGTCACCATCCGCACTTGAGAATCGGGACACCCTACGCACTCGCACCCCTGACCGGGAATGCCCAATTCATGAGTGCAAGGGTGAGTATTGGGACTAAACCATAATCTCTGACACGGTGTCCTCACTTTCAAAATAAAAGCACACTTCCAGGTTTACCAGGTTGAGCCAGAAGCAAAATCAAAGACTGGGAGCTCCTCAGCGATGTTTTATTTTCAGATTAAACCCTTTTCAAAGCCTACAAGTAGCTCAGCTCCCTGACATCTGGACATGAAGTCAGTTTTATTTTGTTTTTCATAGATAGGTGAGTTTTTTCCTTTAGATTTACTAATTACACCTTTAAAATATCCAGATGATGATGGAAGACAAACGTCTCTGATGAAAGGTGACTTGTTTTAGGGCTGAACCCACAGACACGCTCCTCTACAAATTACTAATACAGATAATGAAATTAACAGTAATCCCGACGCTCAGACTGGGAATACCTGAAGGTTGAAAACTTGGATAAGCTTTACTTCCTATGTTCCAGCGCCATTAACTATGATTCGCTCCAGCAAATTGTACAATCATCCACTGTTGATGGATGTCAGCCTGCAGTTTGTGCTGCTGGAAGCCTACTTGTCAGACCACCCTGATGTACCTCCAATTTTGTGGATAACGCGGATTTTCTGAAGCCTGAAATGGGTTACCATTATTTTTTGTCAGCTTCTAAAGCCGGATAGTCTGGACAAACAGAGGAGAAAGTTTCAATGGGTGTGAATTTCTCAACACGCCGACAGGCTCATCAAGAGAATATCAATGATGGAGTGTTTAGAAGTCCTCACCAACAGCATTAAAACCAAAGTCTTCCGGTCATTTAGACTAATTTACTTTTACAGCCAACCTCTGGATTTATTGGGCTTAGAAATGCTATAAAAACAAGTCCATACGCTCATAAAAACATAGATTCATGGTTACGTTTTGGGAAATGATTAGAGTTCATTAAGAGCATCCATTGCAACAAGATCCCATCCCACTGGAGAGCTGTTTCCTTCACCGCAGCCTGGTGTCGGATTTCCTTTCCTCCCCAACTTACACATTCCGGGTCACATGGAGCGCCAGAACGTGCTCTTTGAAGGTCATGCATGGAGATGTTTTCCCCACATGCACTTCCACATGAAAAAATAACAAAACTGTAACACCAGGGTGATGAAAGGGCAGGGAACTACCATTTGCCCTTGACATTTAAGCAACGTGATCCCAGCTTGTTATCGGATACGTTTCCCCCAGACAGGAGTTCCGGGTTCCTGCCACCTGCAGAGCTGCTTCCCCTCTCCGCCGAAACGTCCAGGAAGACATCTTTTTAAAATCTGGGACATCTCCGGACCTGTAGAGCAAGAAACCATCTTCCCGTGTGTATAAAGGCGCCGCGTTATTGTCTAACTCAGCATTCCGTCTGCCGCGTCGACACCACATCAACCAAATTCCTCCTCAGCTTAAGAGTTCTAAAATTAAAAAAGCCATCGGATGAGTTCTGCGTCTCCGATTGAGTCAGAACATTTCAAAGCTGTTCCTGCAAAAGCGTTGCCAAAAAAGTGAGCCGCATGTTTTGTTTTCACACACCCAATTAGTAATTATGTTTGATTAAACTGGTTGAACTTAATAAAAACTCTTTTTAAATTTCGTTGTCAGACATCTTGGGCTGTGAAAGTGTCACTGATGTCATAAATCACAATCTGATGAGTAATAGAGGCTATGAGTTGAGGCCTGTTGTCGTCGTCTCTCCCAGGCCAGAGTTCTGCTTATAACTCCACGCAGAGAGGCGCCTCGCTTCGTGAAAACGAGGAGAAACATCAGAAGAAAAGGGTTCGTTTTCAGAGCTACTAATGAAAGTAGGCGAGGACAACCTCCCAAAATAAAATAAATCAGCAGGTGGATGTTCAGAATGTAGACTAACCTTAAAGCTCTGATCCAGCAGGCCAACCACGCGACTTTGCAGCGTTTAACTTGAGCTTTTTGGATTCCTGTTTTAATGTCTGTCCGTGCTCCTTCGTGCATCAAATGCTGTTCTGCAACAGCGTGCCAACGCACACTAAGTTCGTCACAAAAACTATTTTGTGCTGGTAACTTTAGAGTCGCGTGACGAAATAAGATTAAATGTCGTTGTCTGAGAAATACCACGGCAGGGGTTGTCGTTTCAAAGCTTCAGGACACGGGGGTGAGCCCTCTGAAATGTCATCGACTGCTGCAAATATTCTCAATAAACCCTGAAAAGGATCACTAATGACTCAGTGTGTGTGTGTGTGTACTGACTCCAAGGAGAGCTTCTCCTCCTCCTCGTTGAGGTTGGGGAGTCTGTGCAGACCCAGGGTCATCCTGAGGGCGTCGACGTGCTCCTTCAGCGGTTTGTACTCGTCGTGCAGACGGCGAGTCGTTTCCAGCAGCTTATTCAGGTCGTTTTCGGACTGCTTGATGGTGCTCTCCATCTGGAAGGACGAGGTTTGACGTAACGTTTAGACATGTTTACCAGCCACGACTTCAGCCAGACAATAACATCCTTCCCAGAGAAAATACTACAAGCACACGGACTGGTTTATTTAGGTGTTGTTGGGATATCTGGAGGTTAAACTGCTAGTTCAGTCTCACGTAGCTTCAGTGGTTGTTTGTCTCAGACGTGGCTTTTAAAGCCACGGGAGAACCAGTCTGATCAGTTGAGCTCATCAACCATAACACCATCCCTCAGGTTCACCTGTAACATCAAATCTACCCTAAAGCCAGGTGAGTTTTTTTATACATCAGAGTTTCATTTTCTATTCCCGTCATGTTTCAGCTCCAAATGATCAGTTATTAAAATCATTTGTGACACCTTTTGTCCGGTCTACAAGCTAAACTCACATGCATCTTGGGATCGTTTTTTCCAAGAGTCCGCACAAATAAAAATGACAGAAGTAGAAGCACTAGCCAGCAGTTTAGCAAGCACAAAGCTGGAGTCAGTCCCTCTGTGTGGGAGCACTCTAGACTGGAAGACATAAACGAGGATCAAACTGTATTATAAGAAAAACTTGCTAACCAGTGGCTAAAAAAAGAAAAAAGTCATTTTAACTTGAAATGTAAACATTGAATGAGCAGACAGGGAGGATGCTGGGAGAGCTCAGCATCCTCCACAACACTGTCATGGATAACAGATCGACTCCATCTTCTTCAAATCCAGGAAAATTAAAGATGTCGCTGTAATATTTACATATTTATATTCTACTTAATCATTTGCTTTCAAGAAACTGTGAGAGTGCACAATACGGCAGATTTATGGCTCTCTGTGGCTTTAGTGTGAATGAATACTTTCAGTTATTTTAGGAATGCAACCCAACAAGATTCTAGACTGAATGAGAGATCAAGTTCAATATTCATCAAATTCACCAAGTCTTGTTTTAAGAGCTGATTCAGAGGGTGTTATTATTTCCTGATTAACATGAAAGCTTTGATTCTGAAAGCAAAATCTTCCAAACGGAATATTTTCTTTTTCTGAATCGAACATCCCTTGATTCAGTACAAAACCGCTAAAAGTTAACACGATCTCTTTTCAGAGCCTACTGACAAACATTTCAACCACAGATCGGATGGTTTAGAATCTAAAATATGAGATCCAAGCAAGAACCAGATGTTTTCCTTTCATGGATAAAAGGCATCCTCAATTTAACCAAAGTTTAGACTCTGGAGAAACTACAACTTTGCACAAAGAAGAGGAAAAATCCCCATTCTGGTTCTCTGTTGTGCCAAAAGCCAGTTTAGAGTTGAACCAACTTACGACATTAATATCTGCATGGATGAGGCGCAGCTCCTCCACATGTGCCATTTTCTCCTGCAGAAGGAGATCCATTTCTTGTTTATACTCCTTCAGATGTTTCTCTTCAGATTCCAGAGCCTCAAACTCCATCTTCAGACGAGACTTGATCTTCTGCATCTGGATCGTCTTATTCCTGTATCCCATGGCAAACACAACAAATGCCAGCTGTCAAATTCCGTCCCACACTTTTCCCAAACCCCCACACCCCAGGAGAAATAAAATATCTTCAAAACAAAACGGCCAAAATTGGAAACACTAAAATATCTTCATAATTCCCTTCAGCATCCATATGCAACAGTGCAAAGGAACGAATGTTATATTTTCAATAAACGCTCACTTTATGGTGTTAAATAACACAAACATACCATAATTATACCAGTTTTATTAACTGTTTTAACAGCATTAAGCACACATCTCCATCCCAGCTAGGTGCGTTAATGACAACCTATCAAGCTAAGTAGCTAGCTTACACACAGTAACAATTAGCAGCGCACATCTGGCTTTTATTGTGACACATCTGGGATGTTGATGCATTATCCAAAAATGCGCTTAAAACGACAACTTGTGCGTTTGTTACACCGTAATTAGACCTCCTGCCAAACCTGCCAGTGACAAGCTAATGGAAAAGCGGAGCAGCACAAAGCTTTTAAACAACACAGCGGCTAATATTAGCGGGCTCTGTAACAAAAGCGAAGCCAAAGGGGCTTTTTCCTGGACAGCTAACGTTAGCTAACCTAATGCTACCGGACACTTGCCAAACATCTGGAAAGCATTCATTCGAGTCTACGTCCAGGTTTTTACCGTATTTCCAAGATATTCTCCAATTTGCACATTATTTCTTGTTCGTCCGCCATGGTTCTTCAGCCCCCTTGTTGTTGTTCAGCTAACCGGCTCCGTTACCCAGCAAGGAAGGCCACGGTGGTCCCCTGGTTAATAAAAAATCACACACAATAGCCCGCGAGAGCGCGCGCAGGAGCACGCGCACGCCAAGAGAACCAGTGGCAACGAGGCACGAGCTGAACCACAACACCCTGCTTCACGTTAGCTTCCTTCCTTCCTTCCAACCGTCTGCGAGGCAAACTACACGGTTAGTAGACCGACTACTGCAGGCGGGTGGATACAGAGAGAGGAAAGAGCCAAGAGAAATGCATGGAAATGTGTTTTTAAACTAAGAGTATTTAAATCATGTTCAATAAAACAGGAATATTACAATAAACATATACATTTCCATGATAAAAGAATGCAGTCTACATTTAATTTAGATTATTGCTGATATAAATGTTCTCAAGACACACCAAAGAAGATTCAGACCAGGCGTAGGCAACCCAGCATGTTTTAGTTAGTTCCCTGCAGCTCATCAAGTTCTGCAGGAGACTGACAATCACCTGCAAATAATTCAGGTAAGTTGTAGCAGAGACACTTCTAACATAGTTTTAGGGACAAAAACACACTAAAGGGTTATTAATGAGCTCCATTCTACCAAACATGTATGTTTGGGTTCAGATGGTCCAGATGTAGTGGAACAAGTGTGTTGAACTCTCCTAATTCTAGAGTTTTTTAAAGTGATGACAGACAGCATCCTGTGCAGACCTGGTCTGTGATGGATTTGAGGTGAGAAAGCATCTGTACTCGAAGGACTACAGACATCAGGGCAACAGGTCTATAGTTGTTGAGTTCTGAGAAGGCATACTGTCCTTATTTCAATAAATGTGCTGTAAAAAAAAATTCTGGCAGTCCTGATTCAGGAAATAGAAGGTAGCTGAAGCCTGCCTGGAGGAGTCGGGTGCAGAAAAAGGCAGGATTTGGAGTCTTGATTCATGATGTTTGAACATTTCGCCTCAGATTGACTAACAGCAGTAAGACTTTTCCATTGCTGCTTTTCACTCTACAATGTTGATGTTTTATCTCCACAAATAACACAAGCCCAAACATGTTCTGCCATGTTTTGGAGTTGGTATTGCTAATAGTTATTATGTAGAATTATATTTCTTAAATGGCGAAGTGCAACATCAAATGTACATTCACAGAGACAATTTTGAATCATTTATTCTAAAGGTCTATTATTTTTTGTGGAGCGCATTCAGCTACTGTGTGTCTTGATTTACTATTGAAGCTTTAAGGATTTTGGATTATTAAAAAAAAATCCAGGCTGGATCATTTCTTTTATGAAAGAGCAAACCGGGTGATGTGCTTCATGGACTGGTCCAAAACAGATCTGGACTGGATGATGTGTCAAATGACTAGATCCGGACAGACTTCGGGCCAGATCTGATCTGGATCCATGACCATGATCCGTTCAGAATCTTTTCTGAAGTGCAAATGGTCTGCGATACGCGTCCGTTTTGTGGATTCATTCCAAAGCTTACACTACCTCCATGGTGGAGCTGGTCTGGAGTCAGTTTGCTATCTGGGTAGCTTCTACTAGCTAAGACGTGCTCTGCTGTCTCCTGAACGTTAAATCCACACAGCCTTCCCCGGTCGTAAGACAAGATACCATACCATATTTATTTATAAAGCATATTTAAAAACAGCAGGGAAGCTGACAAAAGTGCTGTACATTAAGGAACAGAGAAGCTCCATAGTAAAAGAATGAACACAACAGCCAACAAAATGAGATAGAATTGGGTTAAAAGAATCACAACAATAGTAGAATGACTAAAAAAAATAAACACCATACTGAAACTGTAAAAAATGTGAGCAGGAAAAGCAACACAGAGTAAAACACAAAAGGCAAAAGATAGTAAAACCAGGTCACTGACCAAATCTAAATGATAAAATTCGGCCTTCAGCACCAACTTAAACCGACCTAGTGACGGGGTCTGTCATACCTGGAGGGGGAGTGTATTCCAGAGTTTGGGGCAGCGAATGAGAAGGCCCGCTCCCCACGAGATGAGTCTATGCATATTTTCAGATTGATGTAGATCTGTGTTAGCCTGGCAAGCCATCCTATATATGTGAATATATCTCTGCAAAACTCTGCAAAGCAAGAATTGGTCTAGTTCACTAGGCTAGATCTGTGTGGCTTTTCTGACCCAAGCGTGTCCCCATCAATTTTCTTATGGCGGCTAATGCAAGATATAGGAGTTGAAGACTTTTTTCACATTCTGCATGCATGTGAAACTTGGAGTGACCAATTTAAAGAGAACAAGTATTATACATTTGTCAGTGACATGACATTACTTGACTGTTAAATTTCTGTTTGTTTAAATTTTGTTAGTCTATTAACTGCTAAGAGTCATCTTCAACACTAGTCCACGTGCTACACATTGCACTAAATATGAAGTTAGACATTTGTATAACAGATACTGTCACCTTCAGGTGAATCGGACCCAAGAATTCAGTCAACATACATAATGGAGCCAAAAAAGTTTATTTATTGAAGGAAAAACAGTTTGAATTGGCATGGTGTGACTTGACTTGATTAAACCAGCGCCATTGAGATGCAGAGTTCAGACACTCCCATAGGCTTCAATAAAAACAATGGAATGCGGAAGTAACGTCGGCCACGGAGCTCCCAATACTTCCAAAAACTAACAGTTCCATCATTGAACGCTGTTCATTCTCTGTGTTTCTGAGGTTTTTTCCTCTGGTAAGTTGATAAAATTACAACATAGCTGACTGCCTAGAACCAAAATAAGTCAATGGTGATTTATCATGTAGCCAGTTTTAGTTAAAGGTGTAGTGGACGTTCTTTACTTCCGGGTGGATTATCTAAACCATCGGTCCGCATAACTGTCAATCATTCTGGTGAAGCCAATCCTGGGTTAGTTTTCACTTCCTGCGCATGCGCACTATGTGCACCCCCGTGCTCTCACGGAAATCGGGAGGAGGCAATAAACGCGGTCCGGTTGGGCTCCCCACAGACGCCACTGTCACCGTTTTTCTGCTCGACAGGTAAGGTAAAGTTCGGCATGCTATTTTTACGGCTTCAATATTACACATTACGCCTGGCAGCTACTTGTAAACGGGCTGGAAGAGTGTTGCGCAACGTGGAGACGGCGGTTCTTTCCTGAAATTCAGAAACATTGTATGCATTACCTTTAATTAATCGCGTTAACTAGTCATAGTTTTAAATGTAGTTAGCTTATTGTTAGCAGCCAGTCTTTGTTGGTTTAAACGGGCCTATTTCTGTCTGATTCAGCTCTATAGCTTATTCAACGCTGTTTTAAATATCTATGTTAAGAGATTTGTAAAGTCTTTGGAGATTTCTGAGTTTAAAATTAATTCTATTGAGACACAATAATGTTCTAAAATTGGACTAAGAGTCCAGAATAAAGACTACCATACTTGACTTGACTTGTTCAAAGAGGAGGCTCCAACTCAGAGAGGACAATCGAATCTTCTTAAGAAAGGTTTTTGACTTCCTTTGTCCATGCAGCTCTTTAACTCATTCTAACTCCAGTTACTAAACCATCTCAACTAGAGAAAAGCTGTTTTTATTGAGACTGCCATGTGAGTTATAGATCAGACAGCAGCATCATTTGTGATATAATCAGTAAAGTAAAATGTGATCATGAACATGAGTAATTATTTCATATTTTTCCAGTTAAACCACATGATGCTGACTTCAGTGACCTGCTGCAGCATGTTACACACCCAGGATCACCATGATAACCAGAGCAACCAGAGCTGAATCAGGACGTCTGAACAACAGAACTAGAACTTTCACAAAGTTGGTGTTTACTGCAGGACTGTTTCTTTGCATCTGTTTAATATCATTCATTTATCATCTGAGGTCAAGTTGGGATTAGAATCTTTACTTCAAGACAGAACAAGAAATGAAGAATTATTAATGACAAAATCTCAGCATAAATAAATAAGTGTAGAACAATAACGAAACAGTTCCAGGTCACACTGCTGCTACTGCATTCATGTCCATCTTCATGTTTTCAGAGGGACTGATCATGAAGGGTGAGCTGAGCGATGAGCAGGTTGGTGGAACCTGCCAGTCCAGTCAGTGATGAAGTAAAAGCTGGTAAGTGGACTGGTGGAGTGCTGCAGCAGGCTGGGTGATGGGGAGGCTATCAGAATAAAATTCATATTAAAGTGATCAGGAATTTATCACATACCAATGCCAATGCAAGCACTGGAACAACTTTTTCTGAGGTTTCCTGCACATGTCAAGATTCTGCATGATTGTAATAACTTTTATAGAATCACTGATATTAAAATTAAAAGGTAAAGGACGTAAAAATCCCTCCAAACACACCATTCATATGTACTGGTGCTGGAGCGTGGGTGGGTGTGCTTGTTTGTGGTGCAAGATGCTGTTTTTCTTTGTTTTTGTCTCTTTATTTCCAAGATGCCCATCATTAGACAGCATCTGTTTAGCTGTAATTCTTAATCTCAGCCTGATGAATCTGCTGCCTTTTTTAGCTTACACATCATGACATGAAGACTGCAGCTTTCTAAAGACTTGCTTCTCTCTCTAGTCCAGGGGTCTCAAACTCAATTTAGCTGGGGGCAGCTGGAGGTGGGTGAGGCTGGGCCGCATCAGGTTTTCAACAAGAAAAGCAATGTTAAAAGTATTTTAATCTTCTCAAATCTCTTTATTTTTATTTAACACAAAATAAGATGAAAAAATATACTAACAAATTAAGAAGAATAAGAAAATGAATCAGTAATGAATTAATAAAATAATTAGATTTCTCAGTGACTATTTGGTTTATTCAGACTTCTATATATTCTGTATTCAAATTTAAATGTCTTCTTAACTGGAAGAAGCTCATCGTAACGATAGAAACATTGTTTTTCTACCTCAACAACACTCAATAAGCCACTAAATGAAAAGAACGTAAAAAGACGCTAAATACAGATATCGAGAAAAACACGCAGTAGCGACAATACTAAATGATCCTATCAACAAAAGCAGCCATTCAAATTAAAGCACAGACGCTCATATTTCAAACAATATAAGTCTTATACGTGCAAAACTCACAGAGCTACGAGCAAACAAAGCAGCAAAAAACAGCTCATCTCATGAAGTCAGAAGCATAAATTCATACCTTTGCTGCTTTATCATCATAATCCATGTTATAGTAAAAGAAATCCACTTGGCTCGTGTAATCCATTTTCCCACCTGAACTGACTTCTGACTGTTTTTAGCTTCTTTTGTCTCCTGGAGACTGCTTAGAAAACTCGAAAGCCACATTCCCGCAATTTACGGTTTGCGCTGTATTACTTCGTGTGCTTCCTGACCGCGTAGGTTAGACGTGTAAACGCAACATCACGAGATTCTATTGCCTGAGAGATTATTTTTGAAGTGTTGAGAATGCACCGCGCTGGGACAAATCTCAGCCAGCCAGGCAGGAGGAAAACACTCCAGGGCAACACTGCTGTAACTTTCACTCAGAGAAATGTTTGCTTGCATCAAGCCTGGCTGATGTCCTGCCCCCAAGAGCCATGTACTTCACTGTGATTGGTATGTTCATTCAGCTTTGCACACAAAACTGTAAAGTGCCCTACATATAAAACTGACATTAAATTTTTATATTAAGGCAGGGGCCACAAATTATCTTCCTGCGGGCCGCAATTGGCCCCCAGGCCGTAAGTTTGAGACTCCTGATCTAGAACATCCACCACATCTGGGAGCTCTATGAAAGAAGCAGCAGACACCTGGTTCCAGCTGAAAGTGTTGACGTCTTCTTTAGTGGGTTCTGATGTCAGAGAGAGAGGGATCCTCATGTCCTGAATAACTTTCTCTATTATAGGGCGTTGGATAAAACATAACAAACCTGAACTGATGTGACTGACTTGACTTACTTGGGTTGATTTGATTTGACTGACTATGAACTGAAACAGGTTTGCATGATGGGTAAAGATAACATACTGAAGCTGTATCTGCAGGGAGCTTAAAACACGGGGACACAGGTGGCGGCATCTATTCCCAGGTGAATGTGTTCGGGTGATAAGGAGCTAAAAGCCATGAAAACAGTCCAGAAACTTAAATCATGACAGATGCTGAGCTTAAATTGTGGCTGTGTTAACATCCAAGCATGAACAACCACACACTAGATGTTGTAAGATTATCATTACTTTCAAGAACACTATTATTTCTCAATATAAAACAATCTTGTTTTAAAACTCTGGTAGCTGGCGATATGAATTTGTTGAAGAAAGGCTGGGTCTTATGTGATAGCCTGGGAAAGGAGCTGGTACAGTTTAACCCATTTTATCTCCCCATAATAAAACACATATAAGAAAATGCAGACTTTCAATGGGCTGATTTTTTTTCTTCTTTTTGTTGGAAGTTCATGTTGTTTATCTCTGGGGGGCTTTCGTTCTTGTAAAGTTATCAAAAACAAGAAATTCTCCATAGGAGGCTTTTTATGAAATTCTCACTAAAAAATCTATAATTTGTTACCTTTTTGAAATCAGTCCCTGAATAGGGTATTCTACAGTTGACATC
The DNA here is from genome assembly GCA_006937985.1 of Aphyosemion australe. Classification (NCBI taxonomy): domain Eukaryota; kingdom Metazoa; phylum Chordata; class Actinopteri; order Cyprinodontiformes; family Nothobranchiidae; genus Aphyosemion; species Aphyosemion australe. The sequence continues at coordinate 1,324,049 of SSNS01000172.1, read as the reverse complement.
ATGCAAAGGCTTCTGGGTAGGGTCATACTTACAAGCCACATTTGACAATAGAAAATAGACAGTTTCAGAGCGCTTTGACATCGATGTGAAGGCATAAAATGGAGGAAGTTGTGTTGACAGAGAAAAACATACCAGAGAGCTTTTCTTGATGGTGACCTTGCTAATTATCGATCTCCAGAACTGAAGCGCTAGCTCATGTCACGGTGAAAGTAAAAACTAACTCCCATTAGCAGCGCTGTTGTTTTAAACGCCGTTATTCCCATCACTGCTCCTTCTTATAAAAATAAGTTCATTACTCACAGTGCTCAAGTAACATTTTCTCAAGGTAGTTTTTTAACTGTCAGGTTATCATTTGTGTCCCTACTTTTTATATTCCACTCACCTCTGGTCAAAAGCCTTTTTCGTGGACGTTTGGGTGGACATGCTGTTTGGCCCAGATGTTCAGCTGGACCCCTCCGTTAACAACGCTGCCTATAACTCTTCGTTAACAACACTGCATTCTGGTTAACTTTCTGTTAACACCACTGCCTCCTGGATAACTCTCCTTCGTTAACACTGGTGCCCCTCCTGGATATTGGGCTCGACACACGGGAGGCGACAAACAACCGCGATCAGCGAAACTCATCGCTATCGTTTTTATAACCGGACACACAGTAGGTGACAAGTGGCAGCGGCCAGAGGCAAAAGCCAGCGACGCCTCTGTTCCGGGGTGAATAGCGAGTCTTCCATTGTTTTGATTGGCCGTCAGATTGGAGGGAATTTTGGGTTATTAAAGCAGTTCAGAGTTGAAAAAGCGGTAGATATGAAGTCTCACAAGATTTTGCTAGAGTTAAGTGAAGTCTTGTAAAGCTCTGGGACATCAGACATGGCAAGTATTAACTTTTCCTCTATGTTTGCCTGGAGATGTACTGAGAAGCATCCTGTCCACTCATTGGTCAGTCAATAAAACCTCAGGTGAATGGTCCTTGTTCGAGCGACAGCAATGAAAAGTTGACAATTTTCCAACTTTCTGGGATCGCGTTGCTAGCTCGCATTTGCGCGACACTTGCACAATTGCAAAATTTCACATGCACGTTTTTGAGTTTCGCTTAGCAGGAGGGAGACCCGCGATTATCGTTTTGTCGCGCATGTCTCATTGAAAATGAATGGAGGAGTGGCAATGTCGCCTCCCATGTGTTGAGCCCATAACTCCACGTCAGAGTGTCGCTAGGGCTGGCGGCTGACCGGTCATTCTCGGATGTAGGACCTTTCCCTCCGGGAAGATGTAAGGAATAAATATACGTGCTTTTCTTGATCTGCTCCACTCAGTAAAAATCCGCTCATCTACATAAAAACTACCACCGCTTTGCTTTGTCTGTCTTTAGTGTAGTTCGTGTCCCTTTCCAGCTGTTTCATGTGGTCGCGGATGTTAACGGCTTTGGGGATAAAAAGTCTTCTCCGACATCCAATCTGAGTATCTAGAGACCGATTAGCACCTCCCCCAGCAGCAGTGCTTAGTTCTTTGCTGTTTTAAAATTTTTAGAAGACAAAAAAACAACTTTAGCCAGATCGGAGCAACTCAAACTCGTAGGAAACAATACTAACTGCCCGCTTGCTTGTATGACCCTGCATCCCAGAGTGCTTTGCGAGGTTACATCACAATCTATTTTTAGCTACTGTAGAAAGCTCTATTCAAAATGCTCACTAATCTACTCTAAACTGGGTATAACTCAGTTGTTTCATTGAGCTAAATTTTGGAGTTGGAAGAACTATCAGAAACAAGGAAGTGGGGTGATGGCACAGACTGTTTGTGTGGTACATTTGAACATAGATATCATATATATCACTTGATGCCTTACACGCGCTGTTCGTCGATTGGACGAACGTCCTTACGCGACGGCCATCTTACCTCGGACAGCTGCCCCCTTTCGTAACATTGGTGTATGGTGCATGTACTATTTAAATAACTCTAACTTGCTCAATTTTCAACCAAATTTCAAATGGTTTGGTTTGTTATAAACGCCAGAGATGTGGGTCTAAAATATGACGGATTTGGCCCATTAATTTAAAAATGTGAAAGTATGTCTATCAAGCCTATGTGTTATAAGGTTTGTAATAAGGCAACCTGCTTGTAAATCTGTTAATATTTCATCGAGTTAAGAGTGTTTTTGTTTAAGGTGTTCAATCACCTTCCATCTGCTACCATTGAGAAGGAACGTAAGTTGTCCGAGGTAAGATGGCCACCGTGTATAGACGCTGTCGACTCCCAGTTAAGGCATCTAGTGATATATATATCTATGCATTTGAACCCCCATGCTATATTCAACAAGATACTTGTGGTTTTAAACTGTAGGACACCATAAAGTCAATTCAAGTCTGCTTTGTTAAATCCACTCATTCAAGTCAAGTCAATCTGAGTCAAGTCAGTCTGAAGCCAAGCCACACAAATCCTTTTTTTCCCTGCTACCAACTTTTATTATGTGCTCCATTCTGTGTTGGCTTAATCCCTGGGATCCATTCCCCTGGACCATTACAAGAGAACCATTATTTCATTCAAATAACCCTGGAAGGTAATTGACAGTGTAATTCTAACTGGGTTCTTGTATTCTGCTTTTAAATTTCAGAGAGTCCTTTGAGTTGTAGTGGATGGTTTTCATCTGTTCACCTCTGGCTTGCCCAACCTAATCTACATGCAGCTGGTATTCACCTGTTATAAATATGGCTGTGCCTCAGGTTTCTGACAGAACATAGCCTTCATAGTGATGATAGGAAACATGGCGTCAGAGCACAGTTAAAGAGTAAGAGGTCAAGCTGTTTTCCAAAGCCAAAGCGGTCTCTTTAATGTCATGGAAACCTGATCGTTGTATTAAAAAGCATCATCAGACAGTAACCCTTCATTTCAAAAGCAGTAATAGTAGTGTCATTTATTCTGTTACAACTCTCATTGATGCCTTTCATATGTTGATTGAGACAGTGGAGGAACGTTAATGACAGTCGACACTATGTTAAGAAGAGTCATTCTCCTTCCTGTGGGTCTCCTTGCAAACGCCTTTCTGCTGCAGCTTGACATGTCTATCTTAGACTTATCCATTAATAGTTTTTAGTTTCCTCATCAGAATTTGGGGGGTTGTTTGCTTGTTAGTTCTAAACAGCATTTATTTGTTATTAAAGGTGAGGAACACTCATTGAATAAATTCATTTGTAGTGGTATCTAGTAGGAATGGATGCCTTGTAAGGGCTGGAATATACTTGCTGTTTAACCTCGCGTTTGCGCAGACAGCAAGGTGCGTCTTTGTTCATATACTTGCTGCTACGCAGCGCTACACTGCGTATAGTACCGGAGTGTTCCACTAGGGGGCAAACTAGAGTACTCAGACCGGATAGAGAGCTGGGTATGTGGGTACAACCAAAACAAACATGGTGTCAATAAAAGAGATCAGTAACTGGTTAATTTTGAGATCACGACAGAAAAAAAGACAGCAGCGATATCGTAGATGGTGTGAAACATAGACATGAATACGTAGATGCCCCATTGGGCACTGGGGAGCATAACAGCGTCGCCGTCATATTGGATGGGTCTCCTCACTCTGCAAAGTCAATGCAGGATGGACAACTATGCCCGATTTTGTGCAGCCTATGGTTGCAACAACTGGTGTACTATTGAAAACAGGTCACGTGGGATTACTATTGACTTTTCTAGCCTACCTGATGGGATTTTATATTTTAATTATTTTTCTTTTTTTTTTGTTTAATTATGTGTAGATTTTAATTATCATGCCATACCATGTGTCTGATTTTGTGAAAAAGCTTGATAAAATGTGTTTTTTAGTTGGGTAAGCACCTTCCTCAGTAGAAATGAATGCACTGGAGGCGAATGGAGACCCATCCAAGATGGCGGCCGGCCACTACGGCAGCTCCAATAGCCAGCACCAGTCCACGAGGCGTTTACGTATATATGTCTGTGGTGTGAAAGACCTCCAAACCAGAGACGGAGACACCATGGTGAGTGTGTCTCGCTTTTTTTCAACTCCACGTACTGGTTACTCGTATATTACACCGTTTGGACACGGCGAGTCATGTCGCATTAATTTCAGAGGACAAGCACAAATGACGCTTCAAATCAACGCAAGTGACGCATGGCAGCCATTTTAAACATGCATTCGCGTTGTTAAACAGCAAGTATTTCATGGCCCTAAGTCGTACTCTGGAGAGAATAATCTCAGATGCACCTGTTTCAGGAAGATTGCCACATCAGAGTTGAGCTTCAGACGGCAGGATTTGGACTCCTATTTCCTGATATCTGGACATGTAGTCTTGGATTGGATAACAGCAACGCGACTCTACCACTGACTCCATTTGCTCTGTAATGTGGATGTTTTATCTCCACACATAACACAAACCTCTGCTGTTTCCTGGACACTAAACCAACAACAGCCTTCCCCGTCTTGAGCCAAGATGGGTGAGTCCATGAATGTTAAGTGACAGAGTGACGTAGATCTGTCAGGATTTTCTAATCCTAGAGTTTCACCATCTATTTTCTATCAGAAGCTAATGCAGGAGGTAGGTGTAGTAAAAGACTGTTTTCATGTTCAGCCTGCATGAGGAACTCAGAGTGACCCATTATAATCAGAAATAATAATTAGAAATCTTGAGGATTTTTCAGCTCTTGTTCAGCCTAATAGTGTTCTGGATACAGCTGATTCTGTTTCCACAAAGCATTCCCCTCTGGAGACACTTTGTCTAGCCACGGTGCAGGATGAAAGTTTTACGCTTGCTTAGAAAAACAATTTACCTTCCGACATTTTCTCTCTGTATTGTTGCCATATTCTGTATCATGAGCAGTGTTCAGCAGGAGGCCTGAGGCACACCTATATTTCTAACAGGTGAACAATGACTGCTGGTACATTTACTTCAACGAACCTTAATTCCAGAGTTCCCTCTGAACACGTGCTTCAATCCAAGGAATAAAACTTAAGGAAATCTGACCTTTTGTGCAAAGCAAGTGACACAGTCAAGGAACAAATTTGCTGAAATTTGACTGCTGACCTTTATGTAACACATAATTTTAAATCTTTCTTCTTTATATCTTAACTTCTTGTCATTTCAAATGTTTCCAAATCCTAAAACTTGTACTTGAAACAAAATATTAGATACAAGATATGCAATTAAAAAGAAATAAGTAATCAAGTAAAGTAGCATAGAAGTAAACAATAATTACATAATACAAGTTTTGGAAGATTGTTTTGCAGAGCTGAAGATCATTTGCACTATGACACAATGACATGATATATGATTTGATATGATATGATATATGATATGATATGATTTATGATATATGATATATGATATATGATATGATATATGATATGATTTATGATATATGATTTATGATATATGATATGATATATGATATTATATTATATTATATGATTTATGATATATGATATGGTATATAATATGATTTATGATATATGATATGATATATGAAATGATATTATATGATATGATATATGATCTGATATGATATATGATATGATATGATATATAATATGATATGATATTATATGATATGATATCTGATCTGATAAGATATATGATATGATTTATGATATGATATATGATATGATATATGATATGATATGATACACCAGCATGTGAATGTGTGTATGTATCAGTGAATCACTGTTGTGTTGTAAAGAACCTTGGGAGGTTCTAGGACTCTAGAACAGTGGTACTCACTCCTGGTCCTCGAGAGACATATCCAGCATGTATTCCTTGTTTCTCTGCTCCAACACACCTGAGTCAGTGGTTGAATCACCTGTGCAGCAGCTCATCAAGCCTGTTAATCACTTGCTGATTGAAATCAGGTGTGTTGAAGCAGAGTTAAAACTAAAACATGTTGGATACCAGCAGCAAGCTAGCGGTAGTGACGTTTGCCAACTCTTGAAGTTCACTGGTTGTATCAATATAAACATTACTGGGTCCTCTTGTGTCTTGTTTTAAATCATATTTTAATCAGTATTTTAAAAATATCGTTATATTGCCCAGCCTGTCAGGATCTGGCTAGGACTGAGCATGTAGAAGCGTGAGTTTGGATGTGGCGTGTTGTTATGACCCAAGCGCGGAGTGACTGGCACTGGGTTTGGACAGACACACAGTTATTATAGAAACAGCAGAACGCAGCTCAAAGGGAAACGAGAGCAAGCTGCGGTTCCAGAATAATGGAAAGGACTTATGGGAAGTCAACAGGACTAGTAACTGACAAGCTGGGCTGGAAAAATCTGAAGCTCTGGAAAGTGTTCGTCTGGAACAGTCAGAACGTTCATCGGAACAATGATTAAGCTGCTGAAATGCTGAAGCGAAATGCTGAAGCGAAACGCTGAAGCGATAACTGAGCCATAAGTGGGAGCACGGATTTCCTGATATAGTCCCGGGCTGATGACGTGGGCAGGAAGTCAGGTGTGGCTCATGCTGGGAAGTGGACTCCTGGAGCTGGTTTGGTCTGAGGGGAAAGACAAGGGTGATGCAGGCTGGTTACTGGAGTTCTGGGGCAGGTTTGGGTCTGAGGAGGAGGAATTCTGAGGTTAGGCATGAAGTGGAGTTTGGGGGGGCAGAACCGTGACACAGCACCTATATTAGTCCTACTGTTTATTTTGCCTTTTCTTTTTATCTTATGAGTTTTAACTTCACGTAACATTTTGGTCAGTTTGGGCTGTTGTGCTTCATAAATAAAACTGGCTTGAAAAAACGTGACAGGAAAACGTGTGCAACTTTACACAAACCACGACCCTTGCACATGCACATTTTGCCTATGGGGAAACTGGCAGTGCAGTGGGTGAGATGGCAAAATGGTGAATTTAAGCGACATTTACAGATTTGTAGACTCTTACACACACAAAACCAACGTCAGAACCCAATTCTGAACAGAGAATAAAAATGTCACATCACATTTTGTTTTATATGTATGTCTTCAAACTATGTAGTAATTGCACTTACTGTTACATTAATTGTGATCAGGTGTGTATCAATTAGTGACGCTTGTGCATAATGCTTCACAATAGATGATCTGGTACACTTTGAAGATCACTCCAATGGCAGGATCCGGATGGGGAGAGTTTTTAGTAACCGCAGCGATTTCCTGGCCCATGATGATGACTGGCTGATGATCAGCCAATTTAAATTCCCTAGAGAGCAGTCCTATTAAATCTATGTGCATGACTGGGCCCACTGTTAGACTGAGGGACTCGCTAGAACCATGCAACTCCAGTTCACCTGCAGCTTTTGACCACTCTCGGGTTTCTTGCAACCAACTCATTGCAGCGGATATATTTTTTCGGAGGTGATGTCCAAAGTATGACATTTCCTTTGGGTTAATTTAAATACTTTCATTAAATGTTACCCTCAGATCAGGAATAACTCAATCATCCCTGAGCATCACAATGCCAGCTGTTTTGGATAGCATTATTAAAAAAAATGACTCTTCCTTACACTGTCAAAGAACAGGCCAACCTGAAAGCACAGTTTGCAGGAATGGTTTCCCAAATATATAATTGGTGCCATTGACTGCACTCACATTGCTATAAGGGCTCCAAGTGAGGATGAATGTCTATGTGAACCAAAAAAATCTGCATTTGATCAAAGTACAAATTATTTGTGATGCAAACATGGTTCTGACTAATTCTGTGGCCTGGGTCAACACATGACTCATTCATACTGATGCACAGCAGTGTAGTGGCCAGACTGCAGGTAATGGCTGGCTCCAGTTACACATGATGGAAATTCAAATTATTCAGAATAATTCTTCTGGTATAACTTGCAGGTGACAGTGGCTACCCCCCAAAGGCACTGACTCCTCACTCTGTATGCCACTAATCAGCCAGCTTGTGTATACACAGAATACTCCTAATGTACTTTGCGTTGGCTGTTTAGTGGGTGTGTAGGAGGTGGGATATGATCAAAAAAAAAACTGCACGCTTTTCTAGGAAGGCTGTGATTTATAAAGCGGGGATTGCGTGAAAATGTTCGTACGCAGTGTTTTATAAGTACAAACTGTTTTTACGTAAGCAAACGCTTTTTGCTGAACTTAAGTCTCTTTTTACACAGCAGGGTTTTTAAATCATAGCATTAGAGGCCACATACATGGCAATAATAAAAAAAAATCATGAATATACCATTTTTGGTGTGTGGCAACATGGCATAAACTACAGAAATTCCCTGGTGAGACAGGAAATCTTGTGGGATCAAACGTGACTTTGAAGTAAACAGAGGAGGACCTTGTAGCACACTTCCTCACCTCACGTTCTGATTGGCTACACATCACGTTCAACAGGAAGCACACTGGTTTGTCTCAAAAACCAGACCATGACGATCCAACATGTTTGAATGCTCAGGTTTATGATTGGAGCGGTTCCAACGTCCTTCTGAGCAGACTACAGTGTTCACCGCACATGTTAGTAATATCTGATCAGATTATATTCAGAGTCATTAAAGGGACACTTTGCAACTTTTTTATATTTTTAAATCATTTTCTTGAGCCAGTATGTGCTAAAATTATCCTTTACAGGGTTAATGAAAGGCCACCCAGCAGCCCCTGTGACCCCCTGTGGCCAGAATATTCCACTTGCAACTTCACAGTTGCCTGTCAAGTCTGTTGGGACTTAGAAAAATTCAGCTTGACATACCTGGATCTGCAGTCTGCTTCCAGCATGTTTCCTGCATGTTTTAGATCATGAATACAGCTGATTTAGTGATGAGTAACTCCCGTAGAAACTAATGAAGGCTGGGAGGACATTTAAGCAGTTAGATTAAGGTGTTAAAAACACAAACGCACAGCGAGGAAAGATAAGTTTTACTTTTGCCAACAAACACTAGGGGGTGCTAAAAACAAGCCAAAACTGACTAGTGTCCCTTTAAGGTAATCATGCGTCTCCCTGAGATTGTCAGAAGTTCAGGATTGGGTCAATAATCTGCATAAATAACCTGCTGTGTGAACTGGGCCAATTAGAAGTTTTATAACTGAAGTCCCTGGACTGTTGCTCAGTGGTCCACAGTTTCAGATAAAATAAAGTCTGCAGCTTTTTTCAAAATCAAGGTCCCAGCATGTAGAGGAAAAGTGAAGAGGCTCAGAATCCACATTGCTTTCAGTCACGTGTAAAGTTTCCAGTCAGTGATGATGTCATCTGCTGGTGTTGGTCCACCGTGTGTTCTGAAGTCCACAGTCAGAACAAACATCTACCAGAACATTTTCAAGCACTTCTTGCTTCCTTCTGGTGACAAGCTTTATGGAGATGCTGATTTCATTTTCCAGCAGGACTTCAGCATCTGCCCACGCTGCCAACCAGAAGCTGTTTCTTAGACCATGGTGTTGCTTGGATTGATTTGGGTCTTCCATCACACCTCAGCAGTGTCCCTGGCTGATGCTTCCCTACATTGGCTGCCTGTTAAATTTAGAATAGATTTTAAGATCCTCCTTCTCACATATAAAGCTCTTAATAATCAAGCTCCATCATACATCAGTGATCTGATTGTTCCATATGTTCCTAACAGAGCACTTGGCTCTCAGACTGCAGGTTTACTGGTGGTTCCTAGAATATCTAAAAGTAGGATGGGAGGCAGATCTTTTAGCTATCAGGCTCCTCTACTGTGGAACCAGCTCCCAGCGTTAGTGCGTGAGGCAGACACCTTGTCTACTTTTAAGACTAGGCTCAAAACTTTTCTATTTGATAGGGCTTATGGTTAAATTCTGATGTTAGCCCAGGTTTAGACGAGTGGGGAGCAGAGGGAGGTGGAGTGTACAG